>JAPFQT010000382.1:0-148010 GCA_027627225.1 Congeria kusceri | reverse complement strand
CGGCTACTGGCAGGTCGAACTAGAAGAATCGGACAAGGAGAAAACAGCACTTCAGTGTGGTGGATTGGGTTTCTACGAGTGTAACAGACTTCCTTTTGGTCTTTGCAATGCACCCGCAACCTTTCAACGACTAATGGAGCGATGTATGGGTGATTTGAACCTTCGAGACTGCTTAATATATCTCGATGACATCATTATTTTTTCGTCTGACATAAGTTCCCATATAAGTCGACTAGACCAGTGTTTCTCACGATTGGCCTCCTATAATTTGAAAATAAAACCTTCGAAATGCCAATTTTTCAAAACCCAGACAACCTTCCTTGGTCACGTGGTTTCTGCAAATGGTATCCAAGCTGACCCAAAGAAGATCGAAGCAATCGCCAACTGGCCAGTTCCTTCTAGTGTCAAAGAAGTAAGGAAGTTTTTGGGCTTCGCTGGGTACTACCGACGATTTATTAAAGGGTTTGCGAAGACTGCTCGACCTTTGAACAATTTACTTATTGGCCAGCCCACTAAAAATGAACGAAATGACAAGGGTCTAAAGAAATTGCCATTTAAATGGGAAGCTGAACACCAGGAAGCATATGAAGCCTTGGGAAAACAGTTGGTCAACCCACCGATATTGGCCTACGCCAACTACGACCTACCATTTACCTTGCACACGGACGCGTCAGGTTCTGGTTTGGGTGCCGTGCTTTACCAGCACCAAGATGGCAAAGCCAGAGTCATCGCATACGCCAGTAGATCTCTCAAACCGGCCGAAAAACACTACCCAGCGCACAAACTCGAATTTCTGGCGTTAAAGTGGGCCATAACCGAGAAGTTCCACGATTACTTATACGGTGCAACTTTCGAGGTGATCACAGACAACAACCCACTTACATATGTTACCACCACTGCGAAATTAGACGCCACAGGTCAACGATGGATGGCAGCGTTAGCGAATTACAACTTCACAGCGCGCTATCGCCCAGGAAAGAATAATGCGGATGCTGACGGGTTAAGTCGCATGACCATCGACCCACCAACCGTCCAAGCTTTGTCAACATCAGTGGCAGCGACAGTGGAAAAGTTGCCAGTCATTGTTAGCACCGTTATTCCTGACAGTATATCAGAAGTTGAAGCTCAGGCAAGTACGCACGTACCAGATGAAGTTTTGCTGTCCTACACCTTGAGTTCTAAGGACTGGAGACAGGCACAGTCGAAAGATCCCGTCATTTCCGTTCTTGCTGATCATGTACACAAAGGCACCAGGCCGTCAGCTACGCGGGCTTTGGGCACCAATGCAGAAGATAAGTATCGACGAGACTGGGATAAGCTAGAACTTAGAAATGGCGTGTTATACCGTAATGGCACTCTTTTCGGTGAGCAGTATCATCAACTGGTTTTGCCGTCTGCACTAAGAGATGAGGTATTTCAGGCATTACACGATGACCTTGGACACCAGGGCAGAGATAGAACCACGTCACTATTCAAGCAGAGGTTTTACTGGCCAGGAATAGATACATTTGTTCGCGACAAGGTGGCTAGTTGCCCTAGGTGTATAAGAAGAAAGGCAACACCTGATTCAGCCTCTCTGGTCCCCATACCCACGTCTGCGCCAATGGAAATGATCTGCATTGACTATTTAAGTCTTGAACGATCAAAAGGCGAGTTCGAACATATTCTTGTGGTCACAGATCATTTCACAAGATACGCCCAGGCATACCCAACAACAAACCAAACAGCCAAAACCACTGCTCGAGTTCTGTTCGAGAAATTCATTGTGAACTACGGTTTTCCGGAAAGAATCCACAGCGACAAGGGGGCAAATTTTATGTCGAGTCTTATGACAGAACTATGTCGCTTAGGAAGTGTGAAACAGTCCCGTACTACGCCGTACCACGCTATGGGCAATGGTATGGTCGAACGTTTTAATCTGACCCTACTTAAAATGTTGGGAACGCTTGATGAAGACAAGAAGAGCAACTGGAAGGATCACGTTGGGCCAATGGTACATGCATATAACGCTAACATTCATAATAGTACTGGCTATTCACCGTACTATTTAATGTTTGGCCGTCACCCAAGACTAGCAATAGATGCTCTTCTCGGACTCAACACCGACGACATCAATACCAGATGTTCGAACGAATATGCACGCAAACTCCGCGAGCGTCTTGCGAATGCATACCAAAACGCTAAGGAACTAACAACGAAAACGGCAGAAGTCAATAAACGACAATACGATCGGAAGGCGCATGCCGCAAAGATTGAGCCCGGCGATCTTGTCTTAGTACGCAATGTTACCATGCGAGGCAAACAGAAAATAGCGGACAAATGGGAGAATGACCCTTACCTTGTCTTGGACCAACCAAATCCGGAGGTTCCCGTCTATGACGTTAAAAGGAATGATCCAAAAGCAAGACGGGTTCGAAGACTACACCGCAATCTTATTTTGCCCCTAAGACAAACTGATGTTAAAACATCAGAGAATGTTTTAGAAGATGTCGCTCCAGCCGGTACTAAATACGTCATCCCACAGAGGCGAGGAGAACATACGCCACCCGATGATGACGTATATCCGGAATTACGTAGGTCGACCAGGAACCGCCGCGCTCCGAAGTGGCAAACTAGTGGCCATTTCCAAATGTAAGCAAAGTGTTAGCATATTCAGCATAGTGTTGGAATGATTGTTTTACTACCTAATCGATGTACAAATGTCATTAGTTTTGTTATGCATTGAATTTAAGTATTTTAAAAGTTTGAAACATAATATAGTTATTACCGACTTCCGTCTACTAAGTGTACGCGGTATATTATATGCGTTTGCAAAATGTCATTAAAATATGACATTATTGACTATTATATTGTGAGAGAGATTTAAAACACTAGTCGTGTTTAATCTGTGCTTAAATATTCACCGCATATCGCGATTGCTGTAATCCTGCGACGTCATGTTGGTTTTTTTGTCGTAAAATGTCGTGACGTCATTGTTTAACAGGGGGGAATATGTCATGGGGTGTAAGCTAAGATGTCCTTTTACTATATAGATATATATATAGTAAAACACCTTTTCCATTAGTCAAATTAGCACTCCAATGTAGTAGTTGAAATATTAGTTAACTAATAGTGGTTGTTAACCCATTGTTGTGCACGAGTACTAATATTTATTCACCGCACTACTTTCGCTACTTTCCCGCACTACGTCAGACACACACAGACAACGGACACAAACAGATCGCCACATTGATCGGCACATTTGAAACCATTTTTGTAGGGTTTAATAATAAACCTACAGGATCTGACCAATACATATTAAAGACTAGATCCACGACTTTGTTTGTTCATTCGAACCCGAGCCGCCTCGAAGGGCGTAGCTAGACCGGAGACACGCGCATGTGACCCGTGGTTATGGTGTGTGTTTGTGGCCATTGGTTATGGTGCGCGCATGTGACCCGTGGTTATGGTGTGTGTTTGTGGCCATTGGTTATGGTGCGCGCATGTGACGTGTGGTTATGGTGCGTGCATGTGACGTGTGGTTATGTTGCGCGCATGTGACGTGTGGTTATGGTGTGTGTTTGTGGCCATTGGTTATGGTGCGCGCATGTGACGTGTGGTTATGGTACGTGCATGTGACGTGTGGTTATGGTGTGTGTTTGTGGCCATTGGTTATGGTGCGCGCATGTGACGTGTGGTTATGGTGCGCGCATGTCACCCGTGGTTATGGTGTGTGTTTGTGGCCATTGGTTATGGTGCGCGCATGTGACGTGTGGTTATGGTGTGTGTTTGTGGCCATTGGTTATGGTGCGCGCATGTGACGTGTGGTTATGGTGTGTGTTTGTGGCCATTGGTTATGGTGCGCGCATGTGACGTGTGGTTATGGTGTGTGTTTGTGGCCATTGGTTATGGTGCGTACATGTGACGTGTGGTTATGGTGTGTGTTTGTGGCCATTGTTTATGGTGCGTGCATGTGACGTGTGGTTATGGTGCGTGCATGTGACGGGTTGTTATGGTGTGTGTTTGTGGCCATTGGATATGGTGCGCGCATGTGACGTGAGGTTATGGTGCGCGCATGTGACCCGTGGTTATGGTGTGTGTTTGTGGCAATTGGTTATGGTGCGCGCATGTGACGTCTGGTTATGGTGTGTGATTGTGGCCATTGGTTATGGTGCGCGCATGTGACGTGTGGTTATGGTGTGTGTTTGTGGCCATTGGTTATGGTGCGCGCATGTGACGTGTTGTTATGGTGTGTGTTTGTGGCCATTGGTTATGGTGCGCGCATGTGACGTGTGGTTATGGTGTGTGTTTGTGGCCATTGGTTATGGTGCGCGCATGTGACCCGTGGTTATGGTGTGTGTTTGTGGCCATTGGTTATGGTGCGCGCATGTGACGTGTGGTTATGGTGTGTGTTTGTGGCCATTGGTTATGGTGCGCGCATGTGACGTGTGGTTATGGTGTGTGTATGTGGCCATTGGTTATGGTGCGCGCATGTGACCCGTGGTTATGGTGTGTGTTTGTGGCCATTGGTTATGGTGCGCGCATGTGACCCGTGGTTATGGTGTGTGTATGTGGCCATTGGTTATGGTGCGCGCATGTGACCCGTGGTTATGGTGTGTGTTTGTGGCCATTGGTTATGGTGCGCGCATGTGACCCGTCGTTATGGTGTGTGTTTGTGGCCATTGGTTATGGTGCGCGCATGTGACGTGTGGTTATGGTGTGTGTTTGTGGCCATTGGTTATGGTGCGCGCATGTGACGTGTGGTTATGGTGTGTGTTTGTGGCGTGTGGTTATGGTGCGCGCATGTGACGTGTGGTTATGGTGCGCGCATGTGACGTGTAGTTATGGTGTGTGTTTGTGGCCATTGGTTATGGTGCGTGCATGTGACGTGTGGTTATGGTGTGCGCATGTGACCCGTGGTTATGGTGTGTGTTTGTGGCCATTGGTTATGGTGCGTGCATGTGACGTGTGGTTATGGTTCGTGCATGTGACGTGTGGTTATGGTGCGTACATGTGACGTGTGGTAATGGTGTGTGTATGTGGCGTGTGGTTATGGTGCGTGTATGTGGCGTGTGGTTATGGTGCGTGCATGTGACGTGTGGTTATAGTGTGTGCATGTGGCGTGTGGTTATGGTGCGTGTTTGTGGCGTGTGGTTATGGTGTGTGTATGTGGCGTGTGGGTATGGTGTGTGTATGTGGCGTGTGGTTATGGTGTCTGTGTGCGGCGTGTGGTTTTGGTGTGTGTATGTGGCGTGTGGTTATGGTGTGTGTATGTGGCGTGTGGTTATGGTGTGTGTATGTGGCGTGTGGTTATGGTGTGTGCATGTGACCCGTGGTTATGGTGCGTGTATGTGGCGTGTGGTTATGGTGCGCGCATGTGACGTGTGGTTATGTTGCGTGCATGTGACGTGTGGTTATTGTGCGAGATGTGACCCGTAGTTATGGTGTGTGTTTGTGGCCATTGGTTATGGTGCGCGCATGTGACGTGTGGTTATGGTGCGTGCATGTGACGTGTGGTTATGGTGTGTGTTTGTGGCCATTGGTTATGGTGCGTGCATGTGACTTGTGGTTATGGTGCGCGCATGTGACCCGTGGTTATGGAGTGTGTTTGTGGCCATTGGTTATGGTGCGTACATGTGACGTGTGGTTATGGTGTGTGTTTGTGTCCGTTGGTTATGGTGTGTGTTTGTGGCCATTGGTTATGGTGCGCGCATGTGACGTGTGGTTATGTTGCGCGCATGTGACTTGTGGTTATGGTGCGTGCATGTGACGTGTGGTTATGGTGTGTGTTTGTGGCCATTGGTTATGGTGCGTGCATGTGACCCGTGGTTATGGTGTGTGTTTGTGGCCATTGGTTATGGTGCGCGCATGTGACGTGTGGTTATGGTGTGTGTTTGTGGCCATTGGTTATGGTGCGCGCATGTGACGTGTGTTTATGGTGTGTGTTTGTGGCCATTGGTTATGGTGCGCGCATGTGACGTGTGGTTATGGTGTGTGTTTGTGGCCATTGGTTATGGTGCGCGCATGTGACCCCTGGTTATGGTGTGTGTTTGTGGCCATTGGTTATGGTGCGCGCATGTGACCCGTGGTTATGGTGTGTGTATGTGGCCATTAGTTATGGTGCGCGCATGTGACCCGTGGTTATGGTGTGTGTTTGTGGCCATTGGTTACGGTGCGCGCATGTGACCCGTCGTTATGGTGTGTGTTTGTGGCCATTGGTTATGGTGCGCGCATGTGACGTGTGGTTATGGTGTGTGTTTGTGGACATTGGTTATGGTGCGCGCATGTGACGTGTGGTTATGGTGTGTGTTTGTGGCGTGTGGTTATGGTGCGCGCATGTGACGTGTGGTTATGGTGCGCGCATGTGACGTGTAGTTATGGTGTGTGTTTGTGGCCATTGGTTATGGTGCGTGCATGTGACGTGTGGTTATGGTGCGCGCATGTGACCCGTGGTTATGGTGTGTGTTTGTGGCCATTGGTTATGGTGCGTGCATGTGACGTGTGGTTATGGTTCGTGCATGTGACGTGTGGTTATGGTGCGTGCATGTGACGTGTGGTAATGGTGTGTGTATGTGGCGTGTGGTTATGGTGCGTGTATGTGGCGTGTGGTTATGGTGCGTGCATGTGACGTGTGGTTATAGTGTGTGCATGTGGCGTGTGGTTATGGTGCGTGTTTGTGGCGTGTGGGTATGGTGTGTGTATGTGGCGTGTGCTTATGGTGTGTGTATGCGGCGTGTGGTTTTGGTGTGTGTATGTGGCGTGTGGTTATGGTGTGTGTATGTGGCGTGTGGTTATGGTGTGTGTATGTGGCGTGTGGTTATGGTGTGTGCATGTGACCCGTGGTTATGGTGCGTGCATGTGGCGTGTGGTTATGGTGCGCGCATGTGACGTGTGGTTATGTTGCGTGCATGTGACGTGTGGTTATGGTGCGAGATGTGACCCGTAGTTATGGTGTGTGTTTGTGGCCATTGGTTATGGTGCGCGCATGTGACGTGTGGTTATGGTGCGTGCATGTGACGTGTGGTTATGGTGTGTGTTTGTGGCCATTGGTTATGGTGCGTGCATGTGACGTGTGGTTATGGTGCACGCATGTGACCCGTGGTTATGGAGTGTGTTTGTGGCCATTGGTTATGGTGCGTACATGTGACGTGTGGTTATGGTGTGTGTTTGTGTCCGTTGGTTATGGTGTGTGTTTGTGGCCATTGGTTATGGTGCGCGCATGTGACGTGTGGTTATGTTGCGCGCATGTGACGTGTGGTTATGGTGCGAGCATGTGACGTGTGGTTATGGTGTGTGTTTGTGGCCATTGGTTATGGTGCGTGCATGTGACGTGTGGTTATGGTGTGTGTTTGTGGCCATTGGTTATGGTGCGTGCATGTGACGTGTGGTTATGGTGTGTGTTTGTGGCCATTGGCTATGGTGCGTGCATGTGACGTGTGGTTATGGTGCGTGCATGTGACGTGTGGTTATGGTGCGTGCATGTGACGTGTGGTTATGTGTATGTATGTGGCGTGTGGTTATGGTGCGTGTATGTGGCGTGTGGTTATGGTGCGTGCATGTGACGTGTGGTTATAGTGTGTGCATGTGGCGTGTGGTTATGGTGCGTGTATGTGGCGTGTGGTTATGGTGTTTGTATGTGGCGTGTGGTTATGGTGTGTGTATGTGGCGTGTGGTTATGGTGTGTGTATGTGGCGTGTGGTTTTGGTGTGTGTCTGTGGCGTGTGGTTATGGTGTGTGTATGTGGCGTGTGGTTATGGTGTGTGTATGTGGCGTGTGGTTATGGTATGTGCATGTGACCCGTGGTTATGGTGCGTGCATGTGACGTGTGGTTATGGTGCGTGCATGTGACGTGTGGTTATGGTGCGTGCATGTGACGTGTGGTTATGGTGTGTGTTTGTGGCCATTGGATATGGTGCGCGCATGTGACGTGAGGTTATGGTGCGCGCATGTGACCCGTAGTTATGGTGTGTGTTTGTGGCAATTGGTTATGGTGCGCGCATGTGACGTGTGGTTATGGTGTGTGATTTTGGCCATTGGTTATGGTGCGCGCATGTGACGTGTGGTTATGGTGTGTGTTTGTGGCCATTGGTTATGGTGCGCGCATGTGATGTGTTGTTATGGTGTGTGTTTGTGGCCATTGGTTATGGTGCGCGCATGTGACATGTGGTTATGGTGTGTGTTTGTGGCCATTGGTTATGGTGCGCGCATGTGACCCGTGGTTATGGTGTGTGTTTGTGGCCATTGGTTATGGTGCGCGCATGTGACGTGTGGTTATGGTGTGTCTTTGTGGCCATTGGTTATGGTGCGCGCATATGACGTGTGGTTATGGTGCGCGCATGTCACCCGTGGTTATGGTGTGTGTTTGTGGCCATTGGTTATGGTGCGCGCATGTGACGTGTGGTTATGGTGTGTGTTTGTGGCCATTGGTTATGGTGCGCGCATGTGACGTGTGGTTATGGTGTGTGTTTGTGGCCATTGGTTATGGTGCGCGCATGTGACGTGTGGTTATGGTGTGTGTTTGTGGCCATTGGTTATGGTGCGTACATGTGACGTGTGGTTATGGTGTGTGTTTGTGGCCATTGTTTATGGTGCGTGCATGTGACGTGTGGTTATGGTGCGTGCATGTGACGGGTTGTTATGGTGTGTGTTTGTGGCCATTGGATATGGTGCGCGCATGTGACGTGAGGTTATGGTGCGCGCATGTGACCCGTGGTTATGGTGTGTGTTTGTGGCAATTGGTTATGGTGCGCGCATGTGACGTCTGGTTATGGTGTGTGATTGTGGCCATTGGTTATGGTGCGCGCATGTGACGTGTGGTTATGGTGTGTGTTTGTGGCCATTGGTTATGGTGCGCGCATGTGACGTGTTGTTATGGTGTGTGTTTGTGGCCATTGGTTATGGTGCGCGCATGTGACGTGTGGTTATGGTGTGTGTTTGTGGCCATTGGTTATGGTGCGCGCATGTGACCCGTGGTTATGGTGTGTGTTTGTGGCCATTGGTTATGGTGCGCGCATGTGACGTGTGGTTATGGTGTGTGTTTGTGGCCATTGGTTATGGTGCGCGCATGTGACGTGTGGTTATGGTGTGTGTATGTGGCCATTGGTTATGGTGCGCGCATGTGACCCGTGGTTATGGTGTGTGTTTGTGGCCATTGGTTATGGTGCGCGCATGTGACCCGTGGTTATGGTGTGTGTATGTGGCCATTGGTTATGGTGCGCGCATGTGACCCGTGGTTATGGTGTGTGTTTGTGGCCATTGGTTATGGTGCGCGCATGTGACCCGTCGTTATGGTGTGTGTTTGTGGCCATTGGTTATGGTGCGCGCATGTGACGTGTGGTTATGGTGTGTGTTTGTGGCCATTGGTTATGGTGCGCGCATGTGACGTGTGGTTATGGTGTGTGTTTGTGGCGTGTGGTTATGGTGCGCGCATGTGACGTGTGGTTATGGTGCGCGCATGTGACGTGTAGTTATGGTGTGTGTTTGTGGCCATTGGTTATGGTGCGTGCATGTGACGTGTGGTTATGGTGTGCGCATGTGACCCGTGGTTATGGTGTGTGTTTGTGGCCATTGGTTATGGTGCGTGCATGTGACGTGTGGTTATGGTTCGTGCATGTGACGTGTGGTTATGGTGCGTACATGTGACGTGTGGTAATGGTGTGTGTATGTGGCGTGTGGTTATGGTGCGTGTATGTGGCGTGTGGTTATGGTGCGTGCATGTGACGTGTGGTTATAGTGTGTGCATGTGGCGTGTGGTTATGGTGCGTGTTTGTGGCGTGTGGTTATGGTGTGTGTATGTGGCGTGTGGGTATGGTGTGTGTATGTGGCGTGTGGTTATGGTGTCTGTGTGCGGCGTGTGGTTTTGGTGTGTGTATGTGGCGTGTGGTTATGGTGTGTGTATGTGGCGTGTGGTTATGGTGTGTGTATGTGGCGTGTGGTTATGGTGTGTGCATGTGACCCGTGGTTATGGTGCGTGTATGTGGCGTGTGGTTATGGTGCGCGCATGTGACGTGTGGTTATGTTGCGTGCATGTGACGTGTGGTTATTGTGCGAGATGTGACCCGTAGTTATGGTGTGTGTTTGTGGCCATTGGTTATGGTGCGCGCATGTGACGTGTGGTTATGGTGCGTGCATGTGACGTGTGGTTATGGTGTGTGTTTGTGGCCATTGGTTATGGTGCGTGCATGTGACTTGTGGTTATGGTGCGCGCATGTGACCCGTGGTTATGGAGTGTGTTTGTGGCCATTGGTTATGGTGCGTACATGTGACGTGTGGTTATGGTGTGTGTTTGTGTCCGTTGGTTATGGTGTGTGTTTGTGGCCATTGGTTATGGTGCGCGCATGTGACGTGTGGTTATGTTGCGCGCATGTGACTTGTGGTTATGGTGCGTGCATGTGACGTGTGGTTATGGTGTGTGTTTGTGGCCATTGGTTATGGTGCGTGCATGTGACCCGTGGTTATGGTGTGTGTTTGTGGCCATTGGTTATGGTGCGCGCATGTGACGTGTGGTTATGGTGTGTGTTTGTGGCCATTGGTTATGGTGCGCGCATGTGACGTGTGTTTATGGTGTGTGTTTGTGGCCATTGGTTATGGTGCGCGCATGTGACGTGTGGTTATGGTGTGTGTTTGTGGCCATTGGTTATGGTGCGCGCATGTGACCCCTGGTTATGGTGTGTGTTTGTGGCCATTGGTTATGGTGCGCGCATGTGACCCGTGGTTATGGTGTGTGTATGTGGCCATTAGTTATGGTGCGCGCATGTGACCCGTGGTTATGGTGTGTGTTTGTGGCCATTGGTTACGGTGCGCGCATGTGACCCGTCGTTATGGTGTGTGTTTGTGGCCATTGGTTATGGTGCGCGCATGTGACGTGTGGTTATGGTGTGTGTTTGTGGACATTGGTTATGGTGCGCGCATGTGACGTGTGGTTATGGTGTGTGTTTGTGGCGTGTGGTTATGGTGCGCGCATGTGACGTGTGGTTATGGTGCGCGCATGTGACGTGTAGTTATGGTGTGTGTTTGTGGCCATTGGTTATGGTGCGTGCATGTGACGTGTGGTTATGGTGCGCGCATGTGACCCGTGGTTATGGTGTGTGTTTGTGGCCATTGGTTATGGTGCGTGCATGTGACGTGTGGTTATGGTTCGTGCATGTGACGTGTGGTTATGGTGCGTGCATGTGACGTGTGGTAATGGTGTGTGTATGTGGCGTGTGGTTATGGTGCGTGTATTTGGCGTGTGGTTATGGTGCGTGCATGTGACGTGTGGTTATAGTGTGTGCATGTGGCGTGTGGTTATGGTGCGTGTTTGTGGCGTGTGGGTATGGTGTGTGTATGTGGCGTGTGCTTATGGTGTGTGTATGCGGCGTGTGGTTTTGGTGTGTGTATGTGGCGTGTGGTTATGGTGTGTGTATGTGGCGTGTGGTTATGGTGTGTGTATGTGGCGTGTGGTTATGGTGTGTGCATGTGACCCGTGGTTATGGTGCGTGCATGTGGCGTGTGGTTATGGTGCGCGCATGTGACGTGTGGTTATGTTGCGTGCATGTGACGTGTGGTTATGGTGCGAGATGTGACCCGTAGTTATGGTGTGTGTTTGTGGCCATTGGTTATGGTGCGCGCATGTGACGTGTGGTTATGGTGCGTGCATGTGACGTGTGGTTATGGTGTGTGTTTGTGGCCATTGGTTATGGTGCGTGCATGTGACGTGTGGTTATGGTGCACGCATGTGACCCGTGGTTATGGAGTGTGTTTGTGGCCATTGGTTATGGTGCGTACATGTGACGTGTGGTTATGGTGTGTGTTTGTGTCCGTTGGTTATGGTGTGTGTTTGTGGCCATTGGTTATGGTGCGCGCATGTGACGTGTGGTTATGTTGCGCGCATGTGACGTGTGGTTATGGTGCGAGCATGTGACGTGTGGTTATGGTGTGTGTTTGTGGCCATTGGTTATGGTGCGTGCATGTGACGTGTGGTTATGGTGTGTGTTTGTGGCCATTGGTTATGGTGCGTGCATGTGACGTGTGGTTATGGTGTGTGTTTGTGGCCATTGGCTATGGTGCGTGCATGTGACGTGTGGTTATGGTGCGTGCATGTGACGTGTGGTTATGGTGCGTGCATGTGACGTGTGGTTATGTGTATGTATGTGGCGTGTGGTTATGGTGCGTGTATGTGGCGTTGCGTGCATGTGACGTGTGGTTATAGTGTGTGCATGTGGCGTGTGGTTATGGTGCGTGTATGTGGCGTGTGGTTATGGTGTTTGTATGTGGCGTGTGGTTATGGTGTGTGTATGTGGCGTGTGGTTATGGTGTGTGTGATGTGGCGTGTGGTTTTGGTGTGTGTCTGTGGCGTGTGGTTATGGTGTGTGTATGTGGCGTGTGGTTATGGTGTGTGTATGTGGCGTGTGGTTATGGTATGTGCATGTGACCCCGTGGTTATGGTGCGTGCATGTGACGTGTGGTTATGGTGCGTGCATGTGACGTGTGGTTATGGTGCGTGCATGTGACGTGTGGTTATGGTGTGTGTTTGTGGCCATTGGATATGGTGCGCGCATGTGACGTGAGGTTATGGTGCGCGCATGTGACCCGTAGTTATGGTGTGTGTTTGTGGCAATTGGTTATGGTGCGCGCATGTGACGTGTGGTTATGGTGTGTGATTTTGGCCATTGGTTATGGTGCGCGCATGTGACGTGTGGTTATGGTGTGTGTTTGTGGCCATTGGTTATGGTGCGCGCATGTGATGTGTTGTTATGGTGTGTGTTTGTGGCCATTGGTTATGGTGCGCGCATGTGACATGTGGTTATGGTGTGTGTTTGTGGCCATTGGTTATGGTGCGCGCATGTGACCCGTGGTTATGGTGTGTGTTTGTGGCCATTGGTTATGGTGCGCGCATGTGACGTGTGGTTATGGTGTGTCTTTGTGGCCATTGGTTATGGTGCGCGCATATGACGTGTGGTTATGGTGCGCGCATGTCACCCGTGGTTATGGTGTGTGTTTGTGACCATTGGTTATGGTGCGCGCATGTGACGTGTTGTTATGGTGTGTGTTTGTGGCCATTGGTTATGGTGCGCGCATGTGACGTGTGGTTATGGTGTGTGTTTGTGGCCATTGGTTATGGTGCGCGCATGTGACGTGTGGTTATGGTGTGTGTTTGTGGCCATTGGTTATGGTGCGCGCATGTGACGTGTGGTTATGGTGTGTGTTTGTGGCCATTGGTTATGGTGCGCGCATGTGACCCCTGGTTATGGTGTGTGTTTGTGGCCATTGGTTATGGTGCGCGCATGTGACCCGTGGTTATGGTGTGTGTATGTGGCCATTAGTTATGGTGCGCGCATGTGACCCGTGGTTATGGTGTGTGTTTGTGGCCATTGGTTACGGTGCGCGCATGTGACCCGTCGTTATGGTGTGTGTTTGTGGCCATTGGTTATGGTGCGCGCATGTGACGTGTGGTTATGGTGTGTGTTTGTGGACATTGGTTATGGTGCGCGCATGTGACGTGTGGTTATGGTGTGTGTTTGTGGCGTGTGGTTATGGTGCGCGCATGTGACGTGTGGTTATGGTGCGCGCATGTGACGTGTAGTTATGGTGTGTGTTTGTGGCCATTGGTTATGGTGCGTGCATGTGACGTGTGGTTATGGTGCGCGCATGTGACCCGTGGTTATGGTGTGTGTTTGTGGCCATTGGTTATGGTGCGTGCATGTGACGTGTGGTTATGGTTCGTGCATGTGACGTGTGGTTATGGTGCGTGCATGTGACGTGTGGTAATGGTGTGTGTATGTGGCGTGTGGTTATGGTGCGTGTATGTGGCGTGTGGTTATGGTGCGTGCATGTGACGTGTGGTTATAGTGTGTGCATGTGGCGTGTGGTTATGGTGCGTGTTTGTGGCGTGTGGGTATGGTGTGTGTATGTGGCGTGTGCTTATGGTGTGTGTATGCGGCGTGTGGTTTTGGTGTGTGTATGTGGCGTGTGGTTATGGTGTGTGTATGTGGCGTGTGGTTATGGTGTGTGTATGTGGCGTGTGGTTATGGTGTGTGCATGTGACCCGTGGTTATGGTGCGTGCATGTGGCGTGTGGTTATGGTGCGCGCATGTGACGTGTGGTTATGTTGCGTGCATGTGACGTGTGGTTATGGTGCGAGATGTGACCCGTAGTTATGGTGTGTGTTTGTGGCCATTGGTTATGGTGCGCGCATGTGACGTGTGGTTATGGTGCGTGCATGTGACGTGTGGTTATGGTGTGTGTTTGTGGCCATTGGTTATGGTGCGTGCATGTGACGTGTGGTTATGGTGCACGCATGTGACCCGTGGTTATGGAGTGTGTTTGTGGCCATTGGTTATGGTGCGTACATGTGACGTGTGGTTATGGTGTGTGTTTGTGTCCGTTGGTTATGGTGTGTGTTTTGTGGCCATTGGTTATGGTGCGCGCATGTGACGTGTGGTTATGTTGCGCGCATGTGACGTGTGGTTATGGTGCGAGCATGTGACGTGTGGTTATGGTGTGTGTTTGTGGCCATTGGTTATGGTGCGTGCATGTGACGTGTGGTTATGGTGTGTGTTTGTGGCCATTGGTTATGGTGCCTGCATGTGACGTGTGGTTATGGTGTGTGTTTGTGGCCATTGGCTATGGTGCGTGCATGTGACGTGTGGTTATGGTGCGTGCATGTGACGTGTGGTTATGGTGCGTGCATGTGACGTGTGGTTATGTGTATGTATGTGGCGTGTGGTTATGGTGCGTGTATGTGGCGTGTGGTTATGGTGCGTGCATGTGACGTGTGGTTATAGTGTGTGCATGTGGCGTGTGGTTATGGTGCGTGTATGTGGCGTGTGGTTATGGTGTTTGTATGTGGCGTGTGGTTATGGTGTGTGTATGTGGCGTGTGGTTATGGTGTGTGTATGTGGCGTGTGGTTTTGGTGTGTGTCTGTGGCGTGTGGTTATGGTGTGTGTATGTGGCGTGTGGTTATGGTGTGTGTATGTGGCGTGTGGTTATTGTATGTGCATGTGACCCGTGGTTATGGTGCGTGCATGTGACGTGTGGTTATGGTGCGTGCATGTGACGTGTGGTTATGGTGCGTGCATGTGACGTGTGGTTATGGTGTGTGTTTGTGGCCATTGGATATGGTGCGCGCATGTGACGTGAGGTTATGGTGCGCGCATGTGACCCGTAGTTATGGTGTGTGTTTGTGGCAATTGGTTATGGTGCGCGCATGTGACGTGTGGTTATGGTGTGTGATTTTGGCCATTGGTTATGGTGCGCGCATGTGACGTGTGGTTATGGTGTGTGTTTGTGGCCATTGGTTATGGTGCGCGCATGTGATGTGTTGTTATGGTGTGTGTTTGTGGCCATTGGTTATGGTGCGCGCATGTGACATGTGGTTATGGTGTGTGTTTGTGGCCATTGGTTATGGTGCGCGCATGTGACCCGTGGTTATGGTGTGTGTTTGTGGCCATTGGTTATGGTGCGCGCATGTGACGTGTGGTTATGGTGTGTCTTTGTGGCCATTGGTTATGGTGCGCGCATATGACGTGTGGTTATGGTGCGCGCATGTCACCCGTGGTTATGGTGTGTGTTTGTGGCCATTGGTTATGGTGCGCGCATGTGACGTGTGGTTATGGTGTGTGTCTTGTGGCCATTGGTTATGGTGCGCGCATGTGGACGTGTGGTTATGGTGTGTGTTTGTGGCCATTGGTTATGGTGCGCGCATGTGACGTGTGGTTTATGGTGTGTGTTTGTGGCCATTGGTTATGGTGCGTACATGTGACGTGTGGTTATGGTGTGTGTTTGTGGCCATTGTTTATGGTGCGTGCATGTGACGTGTGGTTATGGTGCGTGCATGTGACGGGTTGTTATGGTGTGTGTTTGTGGCCATTGGATATGGTGCGCGCATGTGACGTGAGGTTATGGTGCGCGCATGTGACCCGTGGTTATGGTGTGTGTTTGTGGCAATTGGTTATGGTGCGCGCATGTGACGTCTGGTTATGGTGTGTGATTGTGGCCATTGGTTATGGTGCGCGCATGTGACGTGTGGTTATGGTGTGTGTTTGTGGCCATTGGTTATGGTGCGCGCATGTGACGTGTTGTTATGGTGTGTGTTTGTGGCCATTGGTTATGGTGCGCGCATGTGACGTGTGGTTATGGTGTGTGTTTGTGGCCATTGGTTATGGTGCGCGCATGTGACCCGTGGTTATGGTGTGTGTTTGTGGCCATTGGTTATGGTGCGCGCATGTGACGTGTGGTTATGGTGTGTGTTTGTGGCCATTGGTTATGGTGCGCGCATGTGACGTGTGGTTATGGTGTGTGTATGTGGCCATTGGTTATGGTGCGCGCATGTGACCCGTGGTTATGGTGTGTGTTTGTGGCCATTGGTTATGGTGCGCGCATGTGACCCGTGGTTATGGTGTGTGTATGTGGCCATTGGTTATGGTGCGCGCATGTGACCCGTGGTTATGGTGTGTGTTTGTGGCCATTGGTTATGGTGCGCGCATGTGGACCCGTCGTTATGGTGTGTGTTTGTGGCCATTGGTTATGGTGCGCGCATGTGACGTGTGGTTATGGTGTGTGTTTGTGGCCATTGGTTATGGTGCGCGCATGTGACGTGTGGTTATGGTGTGTGTTTGTGGCGTGTGGTTATGGTGCGCGCATGTGACGTGTGGTTATGGTGCGCGCATGTGACGTGTAGTTATGGTGTGTGTTTGTGGCCATTGGTTATGGTGCGTGCATGTGACGTGTGGTTATGGTGTGCGCATGTGACCCGTGGTTATGGTGTGTGTTTGTGGCCATTGGTTATGGTGCGTGCATGTGACGTGTGGTTATGGTTCGTGCATGTGACGTGTGGTTATGGTGCGTACATGTGACGTGTGGTAATGGTGTGTGTATGTGGCGTGTGGTTATGGTGCGTGTATGTGGCGTGTGGTTATGGTGCGTGCATGTGACGTGTGGTTATAGTGTGTGCATGTGGCGTGTGGTTATGGTGCGTGTTTGTGGCGTGTGGTTATGGTGTGTGTATGTGGCGTGTGGGTATGGTGTGTGTATGTGGCGTGTGGTTATGGTGTCTGTGTGCGGCGTGTGGTTTTGGTGTGTGTATGTGGCGTGTGGTTATGGTGTGTGTATGTGGCGTGTGGTTATGGTGTGTGTATGTGGCGTGTGGTTATGGTGTGTGCATGTGACCCGTGGTTATGGTGCGTGTATGTGGCGTGTGGTTATGGTGCGCGCATGTGACGTGTGGTTATGTTGCGTGCATGTGACGTGTGGTTATTGTGCGAGATGTGACCCGTAGTTATGGTGTGTGTTTGTGGGGGCCATTGGTTATGGTGCGCGCATGTGACGTGTGGTTATGGTGCGTGCATGTGACGTGTGGTTATGGTGTGTGTTTGTGGCCATTGGTTATGGTGCGTGCATGTGACTTGTGGTTATGGTGCGCGCATGTGACCCGTGGTTATGGAGTGTGTTTGTGGCCATTGGTTATGGTGCGTACATGTGACGTGTGGTTATGGTGTGTGTTTGTGTCCGTTGGTTATGGTGTGTGTTTGTGGCCATTGGTTATGGTGCGCGCATGTGACGTGTGGTTATGTTGCGCGCATGTGACTTGTGGTTATGGTGCGTGCATGTGACGTGTGGTTATGGTGTGTGTTTGTGGCCATTGGTTATGGTGCGTGCATGTGACCCGTGGTTATGGTGTGTGTTTGTGGCCATTGGTTATGGTGCGCGCATGTGACGTGTGGTTATGGTGTGTGTTTGTGGCCATTGGTTATGGTGCGCGCATGTGACGTGTGTTTATGGTGTGTGTTTGTGGCCATTGGGTTATGGTGCGCGCATGTGACGTGTGGTTATGGTGTGTGTTTGTGGCCATTGGTTATGGTGCGCGCATGTGACCCCTGGTTATGGTGTGTGTTTGTGGCCATTGGTTATGGTGCGCGCATGTGACCCGTGGTTATGGTGTGTGTATGTGGCCATTAGTTATGGTGCGCGCATGTGACCCGTGGTTATGGTGTGTGTTTGTGGCCATTGGTTACGGTGCGCGCATGTGACCCGTCGTTATGGTGTGTGTTTGTGGCCATTGGTTATGGTGCGCGCATGTGACGTGTGGTTATGGTGTGTGTTTGTGGACATTGGTTATGGTGCGCGCATGTGACGTGTGGTTATGGTGTGTGTTTGTGGCGTGTGGTTATGGTGCGCGCATGTGACGTGTGGTTATGGTGCGCGCATGTGACGTGTAGTTATGGTGTGTGTTTGTGGCCATTGGTTATGGTGCGTGCATGTGACGTGTGGTTATGGTGCGCGCATGTGACCCGTGGTTATGGTGTGTGTTTGTGGCCATTGGTTATGGTGCGTGCATGTGACGTGTGGTTATGGTTCGTGCATGTGACGTGTGGTTATGGTGCGTGCATGTGACGTGTGGTAATGGTGTGTGTATGTGGCGTGTGGTTATGGTGCGTGTATGTGGCGTGTGGTTATGGTGCGTGCATGTGACGTGTGGTTATAGTGTGTGCATGTGGCGTGTGGTTATGGTGCGTGTTTGTGGCGTGTGGGTATGGTGTGTGTATGTGGCGTGTGCTTATGGTGTGTGTATGCGGCGTGTGGTTTTGGTGTGTGTATGTGGCGTGTGGTTATGGTGTGTGTATGTGGCGTGTGGTTATGGTGTGTGTATGTGGCGTGTGGTTATGGTGTGTGCATGTGACCCGTGGTTATGGTGCGTGCATGTGGCGTGTGGTTATGGTGCGCGCATGTGACGTGTGGTTATGTTGCGTGCATGTGACGTGTGGTTATGGTGCGAGATGTGACCCGTAGTTATGGTGTGTGTTTGTGGCCATTGGTTATGGTGCGCGCCTTGTCTTGACCAACCAAATCCGGAGGTTCCCGTCTATGACGTTAAAAGGAATGATCCAAAAGCAAGACGGGTTCGAAGACTACACCGCAATCTTATTTTGCCCCTAAGACAAACTGATGTTAAAACATCAGAGAATGTTTTAGAAGATGTCGCTCCAGCCGGTACTAAATACGTCATCCCACAGAGGCGAGGAGAACATACGCCACCCGATGATGACGTATATCCGGAATTACGTAGGTCGACCAGGAACCGCCGCGCTCCGAAGTGGCAAACTAGTGGCCATTTCCAAATGTAAGCAAAGTGTTAGCATATTCAGCATAGTGTTGGAATGATTGTTTTACTACCTAATCGATGTACAAATGTCATTAGTTTTGTTATGCATTGAATTTAAGTATTTTAAAAGTTTGAAACATAATATAGTTATTACCGACTTCCGTCTACTAAGTGTACGCGGTATATTATATGCGTTTGCAAAATGTCATTAAAATATGACATTATTGACTATTATATTGTGAGAGAGATTTAAAACACTAGTCGTGTTTAATCTGTGCTTAAATATTCACCGCATATCGCGATTGCTGTAATCCTGCGACGTCATGTTGGTTTTTTTGTCGTAAAATGTCGTGACGTCATTGTTTAACAGGGGGGAATATGTCATGGGGTGTAAGCTAAGATGTCCTTTTACTATATAGATATATATATAGTAAAACACCTTTTCCATTAGTCAAATTAGCACTCCAATGTAGTAGTTGAAATATTAGTTAACTAATAGTGGTTGTTAACCCATTGTTGTGCACGAGTACTAATATTTATTCACCGCACTACTTTCGCTACTTTCCCGCACTACGTCAGACACACACAGACAACGGACACAAACAGATCGCCACATTGATCGGCACATTTGAAACCATTTTTGTAGGGTTTAATAATAAACCTACAGGATCTGACCAATACATATTAAAGACTAGATCCACGACTTTGTTTGTTCATTCGAACCCGAGCCGCCTCGAAGGGCGTAGCTAGACCGGAGACACGCGCATGTGACCCGTGGTTATGGTGTGTGTTTGTGGCCATTGGTTATGGTGCGCGCATGTGACCCGTGGTTATGGTGTGTGTTTGTGGCCATTGGTTATGGTGCGCGCATGTGACGTGTGGTTATGGTGCGTGCATGTGACGTGTGGTTATGTTGCGCGCATGTGACGTGTGGTTATGGTGTGTGTTTGTGGCCATTGGTTATGGTGCGCGCATGTGACGTGTGGTTATGGTACGTGCATGTGACGTGTGGTTATGGTGTGTGTTTGTGGCCATTGGTTATGGTGCGCGCATGTGACGTGTGGTTATGGTGCGCGCATGTCACCCGTGGTTATGGTGTGTGTTTGTGGCCATTGGTTATGGTGCGCGCATGTGACGTGTGGTTATGGTGTGTGTTTGTGGCCATTGGTTATGGTGCGCGCATGTGACGTGTGGTTATGGTGTGTGTTTGTGGCCATTGGTTATGGTGCGCGCATGTGACGTGTGGTTATGGTGTGTGTTTGTGGCCATTGGTTATGGTGCGTACATGTGACGTGTGGTTATGGTGTGTGTTTGTGGCCATTGTTTATGGTGCGTGCATGTGACGTGTGGTTATGGTGCGTGCATGTGACGGGTTGTTATGGTGTGTGTTTGTGGCCATTGGATATGGTGCGCGCATGTGACGTGAGGTTATGGTGCGCGCATGTGACCCGTGGTTATGGTGTGTGTTTGTGGCAATTGGTTATGGTGCGCGCATGTGACGTCTGGTTATGGTGTGTGATTGTGGCCATTGGTTATGGTGCGCGCATGTGACGTGTGGTTATGGTGTGTGTTTGTGGCCATTGGTTATGGTGCGCGCATGTGACGTGTTGTTATGGTGTGTGTTTGTGGCCATTGGTTATGGTGCGCGCATGTGACGTGTGGTTATGGTGTGTGTTTGTGGCCATTGGTTATGGTGCGCGCATGTGACCCGTGGTTATGGTGTGTGTTTGTGGCCATTGGTTATGGTGCGCGCATGTGACGTGTGGTTATGGTGTGTGTTTGTGGCCATTGGTTATGGTGCGCGCATGTGACGTGTGGTTATGGTGTGTGTATGTGGCCATTGGTTATGGTGCGCGCATGTGACCCGTGGTTATGGTGTGTGTTTGTGGCCATTGGTTATGGTGCGCGCATGTGACCCGTGGTTATGGTGTGTGTATGTGGCCATTGGTTATGGTGCGCGCATGTGACCCGTGGTTATGGTGTGTGTTTGTGGCCATTGGTTATGGTGCGCGCATGTGACCCGTCGTTATGGTGTGTGTTTGTGGCCATTGGTTATGGTGCGCGCATGTGACGTGTGGTTATGGTGTGTGTTTGTGGCCATTGGTTATGGTGCGCGCATGTGACGTGTGGTTATGGTGTGTGTTTGTGGCGTGTGGTTATGGTGCGCGCATGTGACGTGTGGTTATGGTGCGCGCATGTGACGTGTAGTTATGGTGTGTGTTTGTGGCCATTGGTTATGGTGCGTGCATGTGACGTGTGGTTATGGTGTGCGCATGTGACCCGTGGTTATGGTGTGTGTTTGTGGCCATTGGTTATGGTGCGTGCATGTGACGTGTGGTTATGGTTCGTGCATGTGACGTGTGGTTATGGTGCGTACATGTGACGTGTGGTAATGGTGTGTGTATGTGGCGTGTGGTTATGGTGCGTGTATGTGGCGTGTGGTTATGGTGCGTGCATGTGACGTGTGGTTATAGTGTGTGCATGTGGCGTGTGGTTATGGTGCGTGTTTGTGGCGTGTGGTTATGGTGTGTGTATGTGGCGTGTGGGTATGGTGTGTGTATGTGGCGTGTGGTTATGGTGTCTGTGTGCGGCGTGTGGTTTTGGTGTGTGTATGTGGCGTGTGGTTATGGTGTGTGTATGTGGCGTGTGGTTATGGTGTGTGTATGTGGCGTGTGGTTATGGTGTGTGCATGTGACCCGTGGTTATGGTGCGTGTATGTGGCGTGTGGTTATGGTGCGCGCATGTGACGTGTGGTTATGTTGCGTGCATGTGACGTGTGGTTATTGTGCGAGATGTGACCCGTAGTTATGGTGTGTGTTTGTGGCCATTGGTTATGGTGCGCGCATGTGACGTGTGGTTATGGTGCGTGCATGTGACGTGTGGTTATGGTGTGTGTTTGTGGCCATTGGTTATGGTGCGTGCATGTGACTTGTGGTTATGGTGCGCGCATGTGACCCGTGGTTATGGAGTGTGTTTGTGGCCATTGGTTATGGTGCGTACATGTGACGTGTGGTTATGGTGTGTGTTTGTGTCCGTTGGTTATGGTGTGTGTTTGTGGCCATTGGTTATGGTGCGCGCATGTGACGTGTGGTTATGTTGCGCGCATGTGACTTGTGGTTATGGTGCGTGCATGTGACGTGTGGTTATGGTGTGTGTTTGTGGCCATTGGTTATGGTGCGTGCATGTGACCCGTGGTTATGGTGTGTGTTTGTGGCCATTGGTTATGGTGCGCGCATGTGACGTGTGGTTATGGTGTGTGTTTGTGGCCATTGGTTATGGTGCGCGCATGTGACGTGTGTTTATGGTGTGTGTTTGTGGCCATTGGTTATGGTGCGCGCATGTGACGTGTGGTTATGGTGTGTGTTTGTGGCCATTGGTTATGGTGCGCGCATGTGACCCCTGGTTATGGTGTGTGTTTGTGGCCATTGGTTATGGTGCGCGCATGTGACCCGTGGTTATGGTGTGTGTATGTGGCCATTAGTTATGGTGCGCGCATGTGACCCGTGGTTATGGTGTGTGTTTGTGGCCATTGGTTACGGTGCGCGCATGTGACCCGTCGTTATGGTGTGTGTTTGTGGCCATTGGTTATGGTGCGCGCATGTGACGTGTGGTTATGGTGTGTGTTTGTGGACATTGGTTATGGTGCGCGCATGTGACGTGTGGTTATGGTGTGTGTTTGTGGCGTGTGGTTATGGTGCGCGCATGTGACGTGTGGTTATGGTGCGCGCATGTGACGTGTAGTTATGGTGTGTGTTTGTGGCCATTGGTTATGGTGCGTGCATGTGACGTGTGGTTATGGTGCGCGCATGTGACCCGTGGTTATGGTGTGTGTTTGTGGCCATTGGTTATGGTGCGTGCATGTGACGTGTGGTTATGGTTCGTGCATGTGACGTGTGGTTATGGTGCGTGCATGTGACGTGTGGTAATGGTGTGTGTATGTGGCGTGTGGTTATGGTGCGTGTATGTGGCGTGTGGTTATGGTGCGTGCATGTGACGTGTGGTTATAGTGTGTGCATGTGGCGTGTGGTTATGGTGCGTGTTTGTGGCGTGTGGGTATGGTGTGTGTATGTGGCGTGTGCTTATGGTGTGTGTATGCGGCGTGTGGTTTTGGTGTGTGTATGTGGCGTGTGGTTATGGTGTGTGTATGTGGCGTGTGGTTATGGTGTGTGTATGTGGCGTGTGGTTATGGTGTGTGCATGTGACCCGTGGTTATGGTGCGTGCATGTGGCGTGTGGTTATGGTGCGCGCATGTGACGTGTGGTTATGTTGCGTGCATGTGACGTGTGGTTATGGTGCGAGATGTGACCCGTAGTTATGGTGTGTGTTTGTGGCCATTGGTTATGGTGCGCGCATGTGACGTGTGGTTATGGTGCGTGCATGTGACGTGTGGTTATGGTGTGTGTTTGTGGCCATTGGTTATGGTGCGTGCATGTGACGTGTGGTTATGGTGCACGCATGTGACCCGTGGTTATGGAGTGTGTTTGTGGCCATTGGTTATGGTGCGTACATGTGACGTGTGGTTATGGTGTGTGTTTGTGTCCGATGGTTATGGTGTGTGTTTGTGGCCATTGGTTATGGTGCGCGCATGTGACGTGTGGTTATGTTGCGCGCATGTGACGTGTGGTTATGGTGCGAGCATGTGACGTGTGGTTATGGTGTGTGTTTGTGGCCATTGGTTATGGTGCGTGCATGTGACGTGTGGTTATGGTGTGTGTTTGTGGCCATTGGTTATGGTGCGTGCATGTGACGTGTGGTTATGGTGTGTGTTTGTGGCCATTGGCTATGGTGCGTGCATGTGACGTGTGGTTATGGTGCGTGCATGTGACGTGTGGTTATGGTGCGTGCATGTGACGTGTGGTTATGTGTATGTATGTGGCGTGTGGTTATGGTGCGTGTATGTGGCGTGTGGTTATGGTGCGTGCATGTGACGTGTGGTTATAGTGTGTGCATGTGGCGTGTGGTTATGGTGCGTGTATGTGGCGTGTGGTTATGGTGTTTGTATGTGGCGTGTGGTTATGGTGTGTGTATGTGGCGTGTGGTTATGGTGTGTGTATGTGGCGTGTGGTTTTGGTGTGTGTCTGTGGCGTGTGGTTATGGTGTGTGTATGTGGCGTGTGGTTATGGTGTGTGTATGTGGCGTGTGGTTATGGTATGTGCATGTGACCCGTGGTTATGGTGCGTGCATGTGACGTGTGGTTATGGTGCGTGCATGTGACGTGTGGTTATGGTGCGTGCATGTGACGTGTGGTTATGGTGTGTGTTTGTGGCCATTGGATATGGTGCGCGCATGTGACGTGAGGTTATGGTGCGCGCATGTGACCCGTAGTTATGGTGTGTGTTTGTGGCAATTGGTTATGGTGCGCGCATGTGACGTGTGGTTATGGTGTGTGATTTTGGCCATTGGTTATGGTGCGCGCATGTGACGTGTGGTTATGGTGTGTGTTTGTGGCCATTGGTTATGGTGCGCGCATGTGATGTGTTGTTATGGTGTGTGTTTGTGGCCATTGGTTATGGTGCGCGCATGTGACATGTGGTTATGGTGTGTGTTTGTGGCCATTGGTTATGGTGCGCGCATGTGACCCGTGGTTATGGTGTGTGTTTGTGGCCATTGGTTATGGTGCGCGCATGTGACGTGTGGTTATGGTGTGTCTTTGTGGCCATTGGTTATGGTGCGCGCATATGACGTGTGGTTATGGTGCGCGCATGTCACCCGTGGTTATGGTGTGTGTTTGTGGCCATTGGTTATGGTGCGCGCATGTGACGTGTGGTTATGGTGTGTGTTTGTGGCCATTGGTTATGGTGCGCGCATGTGACGTGTGGTTATGGTGTGTGTTTGTGGCCATTGGTTATGGTGCGCGCATGTGACGTGTGGTTATGGTGTGTGTTTGTGGCCATTGGTTATGGTGCGTACATGTGACGTGTGGTTATGGTGTGTGTTTGTGGCCATTGTTTATGGTGCGTGCATGTGACGTGTGGTTATGGTGCGTGCATGTGACGGGTTGTTATGGTGTGTGTTTGTGGCCATTGGATATGGTGCGCGCATGTGACGTGAGGTTATGGTGCGCGCATGTGACCCGTGGTTATGGTGTGTGTTTGTGGCAATTGGTTATGGTGCGCGCATGTGACGTCTGGTTATGGTGTGTGATTGTGGCCATTGGTTATGGTGCGCGCATGTGACGTGTGGTTATGGTGTGTGTTTGTGGCCATTGGTTATGGTGCGCGCATGTGACGTGTTGTTATGGTGTGTGTTTGTGGCCATTGGTTATGGTGCGCGCATGTGACGTGTGGTTATGGTGTGTGTTTGTGGCCATTGGTTATGGTGCGCGCATGTGACCCGTGGTTATGGTGTGTGTTTGTGGCCATTGGTTATGGTGCGCGCATGTGACGTGTGGTTATGGTGTGTGTTTGTGGCCATTGGTTATGGTGCGCGCATGTGACGTGTGGTTATGGTGTGTGTATGTGGCCATTGGTTATGGTGCGCGCATGTGACCCGTGGTTATGGTGTGTGTTTGTGGCCATTGGTTATGGTGCGCGCATGTGACCCGTGGTTATGGTGTGTGTATGTGGCCATTGGTTATGGTGCGCGCATGTGACCCGTGGTTATGGTGTGTGTTTGTGGCCATTGGTTATGGTGCGCGCATGTGACCCGTCGTTATGGTGTGTGTTTGTGGCCATTGGTTATGGTGCGCGCATGTGACGTGTGGTTATGGTGTGTGTTTGTGGCCATTGGTTATGGTGCGCGCATGTGACGTGTGGTTATGGTGTGTGTTTGTGGCGTGTGGTTATGGTGCGCGCATGTGACGTGTGGTTATGGTGCGCGCATGTGACGTGTAGTTATGGTGTGTGTTTGTGGCCATTGGTTATGGTGCGTGCATGTGACGTGTGGTTATGGTGTGCGCATGTGACCCGTGGTTATGGTGTGTGTTTGTGGCCATTGGTTATGGTGCGTGCATGTGACGTGTGGTTATGGTTCGTGCATGTGACGTGTGGTTATGGTGCGTACATGTGACGTGTGGTAATGGTGTGTGTATGTGGCGTGTGGTTATGGTGCGTGTATGTGGCGTGTGGTTATGGTGCGTGCATGTGACGTGTGGTTATAGTGTGTGCATGTGGCGTGTGGTTATGGTGCGTGTTTGTGGCGTGTGGTTATGGTGTGTGTATGTGGCGTGTGGGTATGGTGTGTGTATGTGGCGTGTGGTTATGGTGTCTGTGTGCGGCGTGTGGTTTTGGTGTGTGTATGTGGCGTGTGGTTATGGTGTGTGTATGTGGCGTGTGGTTATGGTGTGTGTATGTGGCGTGTGGTTATGGTGTGTGCATGTGACCCGTGGTTATGGTGCGTGTATGTGGCGTGTGGTTATGGTGCGCGCATGTGACGTGTGGTTATGTTGCGTGCATGTGACGTGTGGTTATTGTGCGAGATGTGACCCGTAGTTATGGTGTGTGTTTGTGGCCATTGGTTATGGTGCGCGCATGTGACGTGTGGTTATGGTGCGTGCATGTGACGTGTGGTTATGGTGTGTGTTTGTGGCCATTGGTTATGGTGCGTGCATGTGACTTGTGGTTATGGTGCGCGCATGTGACCCGTGGTTATGGAGTGTGTTTGTGGCCATTGGTTATGGTGCGTACATGTGACGTGTGGTTATGGTGTGTGTTTGTGTCCGTTGGTTATGGTGTGTGTTTGTGGCCATTGGTTATGGTGCGCGCATGTGACGTGTGGTTATGTTGCGCGCATGTGACTTGTGGTTATGGTGCGTGCATGTGACGTGTGGTTATGGTGTGTGTTTGTGGCCATTGGTTATGGTGCGTGCATGTGACCCGTGGTTATGGTGTGTGTTTGTGGCCATTGGTTATGGTGCGCGCATGTGACGTGTGGTTATGGTGTGTGTTTGTGGCCATTGGTTATGGTGCGCGCATGTGACGTGTGTTTATGGTGTGTGTTTGTGGCCATTGGTTATGGTGCGCGCATGTGACGTGTGGTTATGGTGTGTGTTTGTGGCCATTGGTTATGGTGCGCGCATGTGACCCCTGGTTATGGTGTGTGTTTGTGGCCATTGGTTATGGTGCGCGCATGTGACCCGTGGTTATGGTGTGTGTATGTGGCCATTAGTTATGGTGCGCGCATGTGACCCGTGGTTATGGTGTGTGTTTGTGGCCATTGGTTACGGTGCGCGCATGTGACCCGTCGTTATGGTGTGTGTTTGTGGCCATTGGTTATGGTGCGCGCATGTGACGTGTGGTTATGGTGTGTGTTTGTGGACATTGGTTATGGTGCGCGCATGTGACGTGTGGTTATGGTGTGTGTTTGTGGCGTGTGGTTATGGTGCGCGCATGTGACGTGTGGTTATGGTGCGCGCATGTGACGTGTAGTTATGGTGTGTGTTTGTGGCCATTGGTTATGGTGCGTGCATGTGACGTGTGGTTATGGTGCGCGCATGTGACCCGTGGTTATGGTGTGTGTTTGTGGCCATTGGTTATGGTGCGTGCATGTGACGTGTGGTTATGGTTCGTGCATGTGACGTGTGGTTATGGTGCGTGCATGTGACGTGTGGTAATGGTGTGTGTATGTGGCGTGTGGTTATGGTGCGTGTATTTGGCGTGTGGTTATGGTGCGTGCATGTGACGTGTGGTTATAGTGTGTGCATGTGGCGTGTGGTTATGGTGCGTGTTTGTGGCGTGTGGGTATGGTGTGTGTATGTGGCGTGTGCTTATGGTGTGTGTATGCGGCGTGTGGTTTTGGTGTGTGTATGTGGCGTGTGGTTATGGTGTGTGTATGTGGCGTGTGGTTATGGTGTGTGTATGTGGCGTGTGGTTATGGTGTGTGCATGTGACCCGTGGTTATGGTGCGTGCATGTGGCGTGTGGTTATGGTGCGCGCATGTGACGTGTGGTTATGTTGCGTGCATGTGACGTGTGGTTATGGTGCGAGATGTGACCCGTAGTTATGGTGTGTGTTTGTGGCCATTGGTTATGGTGCGCGCATGTGACGTGTGGTTATGGTGCGTGCATGTGACGTGTGGTTATGGTGTGTGTTTGTGGCCATTGGTTATGGTGCGTGCATGTGACGTGTGGTTATGGTGCACGCATGTGACCCGTGGTTATGGAGTGTGTTTGTGGCCATTGGTTATGGTGCGTACATGTGACGTGTGGTTATGGTGTGTGTTTGTGTCCGTTGGTTATGGTGTGTGTTTGTGGCCATTGGTTATGGTGCGCGCATGTGACGTGTGGTTATGTTGCGCGCATGTGACGTGTGGTTATGGTGCGAGCATGTGACGTGTGGTTATGGTGTGTGTTTGTGGCCATTGGTTATGGTGCGTGCATGTGACGTGTGGTTATGGTGTGTGTTTGTGGCCATTGGTTATGGTGCGTGCATGTGACGTGTGGTTATGGTGTGTGTTTGTGGCCATTGGCTATGGTGCGTGCATGTGACGTGTGGTTATGGTGCGTGCATGTGACGTGTGGTTATGGTGCGTGCATGTGACGTGTGGTTATGTGTATGTATGTGGCGTGTGGTTATGGTGCGTGTATGTGGCGTGTGGTTATGGTGCGTGCATGTGACGTGTGGTTATAGTGTGTGCATGTGGCGTGTGGTTATGGTGCGTGTATGTGGCGTGTGGTTATGGTGTTTGTATGTGGCGTGTGGTTATGGTGTGTGTATGTGGCGTGTGGTTATGGTGTGTGTATGTGGCGTGTGGTTTTGGTGTGTGTCTGTGGCGTGTGGTTATGGTGTGTGTATGTGGCGTGTGGTTATGGTGTGTGTATGTGGCGTGTGGTTATGGTATGTGCATGTGACCCGTGGTTATGGTGCGTGCATGTGACGTGTGGTTATGGTGCGTGCATGTGACGTGTGGTTATGGTGCGTGCATGTGACGTGTGGTTATGGTGTGTGTTTGTGGCCATTGGATATGGTGCGCGCATGTGACGTGAGGTTATGGTGCGCGCATGTGACCCGTAGTTATGGTGTGTGTTTGTGGCAATTGGTTATGGTGCGCGCATGTGACGTGTGGTTATGGTGTGTGATTTTGGCCATTGGTTATGGTGCGCGCATGTGACGTGTGGTTATGGTGTGTGTTTGTGGCCATTGGTTATGGTGCGCGCATGTGATGTGTTGTTATGGTGTGTGTTTGTGGCCATTGGTTATGGTGCGCGCATGTGACATGTGGTTATGGTGTGTGTTTGTGGCCATTGGTTATGGTGCGCGCATGTGACCCGTGGTTATGGTGTGTGTTTGTGGCCATTGGTTATGGTGCGCGCATGTGACGTGTGGTTATGGTGTGTCTTTGTGGCCATTGGTTATGGTGCGCGCATATGACGTGTGGTTATGGTGCGCGCATGTCACCCGTGGTTATGGTGTGTGTTTGTGACCATTGGTTATGGTGCGCGCATGTGACGTGTTGTTATGGTGTGTGTTTGTGGCCATTGGTTATGGTGCGCGCATGTGACGTGTGGTTATGGTGTGTGTTTGTGGCCATTGGTTATGGTGCGCGCATGTGACGTGTGGTTATGGTGTGTGTTTGTGGCCATTGGTTATGGTGCGCGCATGTGACGTGTGGTTATGGTGTGTGTTTGTGGCCATTGGTTATGGTGCGCGCATGTGACCCCTGGTTATGGTGTGTGTTTGTGGCCATTGGTTATGGTGCGCGCATGTGACCCGTGGTTATGGTGTGTGTATGTGGCCATTAGTTATGGTGCGCGCATGTGACCCGTGGTTATGGTGTGTGTTTGTGGCCATTGGTTACGGTGCGCGCATGTGACCCGTCGTTATGGTGTGTGTTTGTGGCCATTGGTTATGGTGCGCGCATGTGACGTGTGGTTATGGTGTGTGTTTGTGGACATTGGTTATGGTGCGCGCATGTGACGTGTGGTTATGGTGTGTGTTTGTGGCGTGTGGTTATGGTGCGCGCATGTGACGTGTGGTTATGGTGCGCGCATGTGACGTGTAGTTATGGTGTGTGTTTGTGGCCATTGGTTATGGTGCGTGCATGTGACGTGTGGTTATGGTGCGCGCATGTGACCCGTGGTTATGGTGTGTGTTTGTGGCCATTGGTTATGGTGCGTGCATGTGACCCGTGGTTATGGTGTGTGTTTGTGGCCATTGGTTATGGTGCGCGCATGTGACGTGTGGTTATGGTGTGTCTTTGTGGCCATTGGTTATGGTGCGCGCATATGACGTGTGGTTATGGTGCGCGCATGTCACCCGTGGTTATGGTGTGTGTTTGTGGCCATTGGTTATGGTGCGCGCATGTGACGTGTGGTTATGGTGTGTGTTTGTGGCCATTGGTTATGGTGCGCGCATGTGACGTGTGGTTATGGTGTGTGTTTGTGGCCATTGGTTATGGTGCGCGCATGTGACGTGTGGTTATGGTGTGTGTTTGTGGCCATTGGTTATGGTGCGTACATGTGACGTGTGGTTATGGTGTGTGTTTGTGGCCATTGTTTATGGTGCGTGCATGTGACGTGTGGTTATGGTGCGTGCATGTGACGGGTTGTTATGGTGTGTGTTTGTGGCCATTGGATATGGTGCGCGCATGTGACGTGAGGTTATGGTGCGCGCATGTGACCCGTGGTTATGGTGTGTGTTTGTGGCAATTGGTTATGGTGCGCGCATGTGACGTCTGGTTATGGTGTGTGATTGTGGCCATTGGTTATGGTGCGCGCATGTGACGTGTGGTTATGGTGTGTGTTTGTGGCCATTGGTTATGGTGCGCGCATGTGACGTGTTGTTATGGTGTGTGTTTGTGGCCATTGGTTATGGTGCGCGCATGTGACGTGTGGTTATGGTGTGTGTTTGTGGCCATTGGTTATGGTGCGCGCATGTGACCCGTGGTTATGGTGTGTGTTTGTGGCCATTGGTTATGGTGCGCGCATGTGACGTGTGGTTATGGTGTGTGTTTGTGGCCATTGGTTATGGTGCGCGCATGTGACGTGTGGTTATGGTGTGTGTATGTGGCCATTGGTTATGGTGCGCGCATGTGACCCGTGGTTATGGTGTGTGTTTGTGGCCATTGGTTATGGTGCGCGCATGTGACCCGTGGTTATGGTGTGTGTATGTGGCCATTGGTTATGGTGCGCGCATGTGACCCGTGGTTATGGTGTGTGTTTGTGGCCATTGGTTATGGTGCGCGCATGTGACCCGTCGTTATGGTGTGTGTTTGTGGCCATTGGTTATGGTGCGCGCATGTGACGTGTGGTTATGGTGTGTGTTTGTGGCCATTGGTTATGGTGCGCGCATGTGACGTGTGGTTATGGTGTGTGTTTGTGGCGTGTGGTTATGGTGCGCGCATGTGACGTGTGGTTATGGTGCGCGCATGTGACGTGTAGTTATGGTGTGTGTTTGTGGCCATTGGTTATGGTGCGTGCATGTGACGTGTGGTTATGGTGTGCGCATGTGACCCGTGGTTATGGTGTGTGTTTGTGGCCATTGGTTATGGTGCGTGCATGTGACGTGTGGTTATGGTTCGTGCATGTGACGTGTGGTTATGGTGCGTACATGTGACGTGTGGTAATGGTGTGTGTATGTGGCGTGTGGTTATGGTGCGTGTATGTGGCGTGTGGTTATGGTGCGTGCATGTGACGTGTGGTTATAGTGTGTGCATGTGGCGTGTGGTTATGGTGCGTGTTTGTGGCGTGTGGTTATGGTGTGTGTATGTGGCGTGTGGGTATGGTGTGTGTATGTGGCGTGTGGTTATGGTGTCTGTGTGCGGCGTGTGGTTTTGGTGTGTGTATGTGGCGTGTGGTTATGGTGTGTGTATGTGGCGTGTGGTTATGGTGTGTGTATGTGGCGTGTGGTTATGGTGTGTGCATGTGACCCGTGGTTATGGTGCGTGTATGTGGCGTGTGGTTATGGTGCGCGCATGTGACGTGTGGTTATGTTGCGTGCATGTGACGTGTGGTTATTGTGCGAGATGTGACCCGTAGTTATGGTGTGTGTTTGTGGCCATTGGTTATGGTGCGCGCATGTGACGTGTGGTTATGGTGCGTGCATGTGACGTGTGGTTATGGTGTGTGTTTGTGGCCATTGGTTATGGTGCGTGCATGTGACTTGTGGTTATGGTGCGCGCATGTGACCCGTGGTTATGGAGTGTGTTTGTGGCCATTGGTTATGGTGCGTACATGTGACGTGTGGTTATGGTGTGTGTTTGTGTCCGTTGGTTATGGTGTGTGTTTGTGGCCATTGGTTATGGTGCGCGCATGTGACGTGTGGTTATGTTGCGCGCATGTGACTTGTGGTTATGGTGCGTGCATGTGACGTGTGGTTATGGTGTGTGTTTGTGGCCATTGGTTATGGTGCGTGCATGTGACCCGTGGTTATGGTGTGTGTTTGTGGCCATTGGTTATGGTGCGCGCATGTGACGTGTGGTTATGGTGTGTGTTTGTGGCCATTGGTTATGGTGCGCGCATGTGACGTGTGTTTATGGTGTGTGTTTGTGGCCATTGGTTATGGTGCGCGCATGTGACGTGTGGTTATGGTGTGTGTTTGTGGCCATTGGTTATGGTGCGCGCATGTGACCCCTGGTTATGGTGTGTGTTTGTGGCCATTGGTTATGGTGCGCGCATGTGACCCGTGGTTATGGTGTGTGTATGTGGCCATTAGTTATGGTGCGCGCATGTGACCCGTGGTTATGGTGTGTGTTTGTGGCCATTGGTTACGGTGCGCGCATGTGACCCGTCGTTATGGTGTGTGTTTGTGGCCATTGGTTATGGTGCGCGCATGTGACGTGTGGTTATGGTGTGTGTTTGTGGACATTGGTTATGGTGCGCGCATGTGACGTGTGGTTATGGTGTGTGTTTGTGGCGTGTGGTTATGGTGCGCGCATGTGACGTGTGGTTATGGTGCGCGCATGTGACGTGTAGTTATGGTGTGTGTTTGTGGCCATTGGTTATGGTGCGTGCATGTGACGTGTGGTTATGGTGCGCGCATGTGACCCGTGGTTATGGTGTGTGTTTGTGGCCATTGGTTATGGTGCGTGCATGTGACGTGTGGTTATGGTTCGTGCATGTGACGTGTGGTTATGGTGCGTGCATGTGACGTGTGGTAATGGTGTGTGTATGTGGCGTGTGGTTATGGTGCGTGTATTTGGCGTGTGGTTATGGTGCGTGCATGTGACGTGTGGTTATAGTGTGTGCATGTGGCGTGTGGTTATGGTGCGTGTTTGTGGCGTGTGGGTATGGTGTGTGTATGTGGCGTGTGCTTATGGTGTGTGTATGCGGCGTGTGGTTTTGGTGTGTGTATGTGGCGTGTGGTTATGGTGTGTGTATGTGGCGTGTGGTTATGGTGTGTGTATGTGGCGTGTGGTTATGGTGTGTGCATGTGACCCGTGGTTATGGTGCGTGCATGTGGCGTGTGGTTATGGTGCGCGCATGTGACGTGTGGTTATGTTGCGTGCATGTGACGTGTGGTTATGGTGCGAGATGTGACCCGTAGTTATGGTGTGTGTTTGTGGCCATTGGTTATGGTGCGCGCATGTGACGTGTGGTTATGGTGCGTGCATGTGACGTGTGGTTATGGTGTGTGTTTGTGGCCATTGGTTATGGTGCGTGCATGTGACGTGTGGTTATGGTGCACGCATGTGACCCGTGGTTATGGAGTGTGTTTGTGGCCATTGGTTATGGTGCGTACATGTGACGTGTGGTTATGGTGTGTGTTTGTGTCCGTTGGTTATGGTGTGTGTTTGTGGCCATTGGTTATGGTGCGCGCATGTGACGTGTGGTTATGTTGCGCGCATGTGACGTGTGGTTATGGTGCGAGCATGTGACGTGTGGTTATGGTGTGTGTTTGTGGCCATTGGTTATGGTGCGTGCATGTGACGTGTGGTTATGGTGTGTGTTTGTGGCCATTGGTTATGGTGCGTGCATGTGACGTGTGGTTATGGTGTGTGTTTGTGGCCATTGGCTATGGTGCGTGCATGTGACGTGTGGTTATGGTGCGTGCATGTGACGTGTGGTTATGGTGCGTGCATGTGACGTGTGGTTATGTGTATGTATGTGGCGTGTGGTTATGGTGCGTGTATGTGGCGTGTGGTTATGGTGCGTGCATGTGACGTGTGGTTATAGTGTGTGCATGTGGCGTGTGGTTATGGTGCGTGTATGTGGCGTGTGGTTATGGTGTTTGTATGTGGCGTGTGGTTATGGTGTGTGTATGTGGCGTGTGGTTATGGTGTGTGTATGTGGCGTGTGGTTTTGGTGTGTGTCTGTGGCGTGTGGTTATGGTGTGTGTATGTGGCGTGTGGTTATGGTGTGTGTATGTGGCGTGTGGTTATGGTATGTGCATGTGACCCGTGGTTATGGTGCGTGCATGTGACGTGTGGTTATGGTGCGTGCATGTGACGTGTGGTTATGGTGCGTGCATGTGACGTGTGGTTATGGTGTGTGTTTGTGGCCATTGGATATGGTGCGCGCATGTGACGTGAGGTTATGGTGCGCGCATGTGACCCGTAGTTATGGTGTGTGTTTGTGGCAATTGGTTATGGTGCGCGCATGTGACGTGTGGTTATGGTGTGTGATTTTGGCCATTGGTTATGGTGCGCGCATGTGACGTGTGGTTATGGTGTGTGTTTGTGGCCATTGGTTATGGTGCGCGCATGTGATGTGTTGTTATGGTGTGTGTTTGTGGCCATTGGTTATGGTGCGCGCATGTGACATGTGGTTATGGTGTGTGTTTGTGGCCATTGGTTATGGTGCGCGCATGTGACCCGTGGTTATGGTGTGTGTTTGTGGCCATTGGTTATGGTGCGCGCATGTGACGTGTGGTTATGGTGTGTCTTTGTGGCCATTGGTTATGGTGCGCGCATATGACGTGTGGTTATGGTGCGCGCATGTCACCCGTGGTTATGGTGTGTGTTTGTGACCATTGGTTATGGTGCGCGCATGTGACGTGTTGTTATGGTGTGTGTTTGTGGCCATTGGTTATGGTGCGCGCATGTGACGTGTGGTTATGGTGTGTGTTTGTGGCCATTGGTTATGGTGCGCGCATGTGACGTGTGGTTATGGTGTGTGTTTGTGGCCATTGGTTATGGTGCGCGCATGTGACGTGTGGTTATGGTGTGTGTTTGTGGCCATTGGTTATGGTGCGCGCATGTGACCCCTGGTTATGGTGTGTGTTTGTGGCCATTGGTTATGGTGCGCGCATGTGACCCGTGGTTATGGTGTGTGTATGTGGCCATTAGTTATGGTGCGCGCATGTGACCCGTGGTTATGGTGTGTGTTTGTGGCCATTGGTTACGGTGCGCGCATGTGACCCGTCGTTATGGTGTGTGTTTGTGGCCATTGGTTATGGTGCGCGCATGTGACGTGTGGTTATGGTGTGTGTTTGTGGACATTGGTTATGGTGCGCGCATGTGACGTGTGGTTATGGTGTGTGTTTGTGGCGTGTGGTTATGGTGCGCGCATGTGACGTGTGGTTATGGTGCGCGCATGTGACGTGTAGTTATGGTGTGTGTTTGTGGCCATTGGTTATGGTGCGTGCATGTGACGTGTGGTTATGGTGCGCGCATGTGACCCGTGGTTATGGTGTGTGTTTGTGGCCATTGGTTATGGTGCGTGCATGTGACGTGTGGTTATGGTTCGTGCATGTGACGTGTGGTTATGGTGCGTGCATGTGACGTGTGGTAATGGTGTGTGTATGTGGCGTGTGGTTATGGTGCGTGTATGTGGCGTGTGGTTATGGTGCGTGCATGTGACGTGTGGTTATAGTGTGTGCATGTGGCGTGTGGTTATGGTGCGTGTTTGTGGCGTGTGGGTATGGTGTGTGTATGTGGCGTGTGCTTATGGTGTGTGTATGCGGCGTGTGGTTTTGGTGTGGCCACAAACACACACCATAACTACGGGTCACATCTCGCACAATAACCACACGTCACATGCACGCAACATAACCACACGTCACATGCGCGCACCATAACCACACGCCACATACACGCACCATAACCACGGGTCACATGCACACACCATAACCACACGCCACATACACACACCATAACCACACGCCACATACACACACCATAACCACACGCCACATACACACACCAAAACCACACGCCGCACACAGACACCATAACCACACGCCACATACACACACCATACCCACACGCCACATACACACACCATAACCACACGCCACAAACACGCACCATAACCACACGCCACATGCACACACTATAACCACACGTCACATGCACGCACCATAACCACACGCCACATACACGCACCATAACCACACGCCACATACACACACCATTACCACACGTCACATGTACGCACCATAACCACACGTCACATGCACGAACCATAACCACACGTCACATGCACGCACCATAACCAATGGCCACAAACACACACCATAACCACGGGTCACATGCGCACACCATAACCACACGTCACATGCACGCACCATAACCAATGGCCACAAACACACACCATAACTACACGTCACATGCGCGCACCATAACCACACGTCACATGCGCGCACCATAACCACACGCCACAAACACACACCATAACCACACGTCACATGCGCGCACCATAACCAATGGCCACAAACACACACCATAACCACACGTCACATGCGCGCACCATAACCAATGGCCACAAACACACACCATAACGACGGGTCACATGCGCGCACCATAACCAATGGCCACAAACACACACCATAACCACGGGTCACATGCGCGCACCATAACCAATGGCCACATACACACACCATAACCACGGGTCACATGCGCGCACCATAACCAATGGCCACAAACACACACCATAACCACGGGTCACATGCGCGCACCATAACCAATGGCCACATACACACACCATAACCACACGTCACATGCGCGCACCATAACCAATGGCCACAAACACACACCATAACCACACGTCACATGCGCGCACCATAACCAATGGCCACAAACACACACCATAACCACGGGTCACATGCGCGCACCATAACCAATGGCCACAAACACACACCATAACCACACGTCACATGCGCGCACCATAACCAATGGCCACAAACACACACCATAACAACACGTCACATGCGCGCACCATAACCAATGGCCACAAACACACACCATAACCACACGTCACATGCGCGCACCATAACCAATGGCCACAATCACACACCATAACCAGACGTCACATGCGCGCACCATAACCAATTGCCACAAACACACACCATAACCACGGGTCACATGCGCGCACCATAACCTCACGTCACATGCGCGCACCATATCCAATGGCCACAAACACACACCATAACAACCCGTCACATGCACGCACCATAACCACACGTCACATGCACGCACCATAAACAATGGCCACAAACACACACCATAACCACACGTCACATGTACGCACCATAACCAATGGCCACAAACACACACCATAACCACACGTCACATGCGCGCACCATAACCAATGGCCACAAACACACACCATAACCACACGTCACATGCGCGCACCATAACCAATGGCCACAAACACACACCATAACCACACGTCACATGCGCGCACCATAACCAATGGCCACAAACACACACCATAACCACGGGTGACATGCGCGCACCATAACCACACGTCATATGCGCGCACCATAACCAATGGCCACAAAGACACACCATAACCACACGTCACATGCGCGCACCATAACCAATGGCCACAAACACACACCATAACCACGGGTCACATGCGCGCACCATAACCAATGGCCACAAACACACACCATAACCACATGTCACATGCGCGCACCATAACCAATGGCCACAAACACACACCATAACAACACATCACATGCGCGCACCATAACCAATGGCCACAAACACACACCATAACCACACGTCACATGCGCGCACCATAACCAATGGCCAAAATCACACACCATAACCACACGTCACATGCGCGCACCATAACCAATTGCCACAAACACACACCATAACTACGGGTCACATGCGCGCACCATAACCTCACGTCACATGCGCGCACCATATCCAATGGCCACAAACACACACCATAACCACACGTCACATGCACGCACCATAACCACACGTCACATGCACGCACCATAACCACACGTCACATGCACGCACCATAACCACGGGTCACATGCACATACAATAACCACACGCCACATACACACACCATAACCACACGCCACATACACACACCATAACCACACGCCACAGACACACACCAAAACCACACGCCACATACACACACCATAACCACACGCCACATACACACACCATAACCACACGCCACATACAAACACCATAACCACACGCCACATACACGCACCATAACCACACGCCACATGCACACACTATAACCACACGTCACATGCACGCACCATAACCACACGCCACATACACGCACCATAACCACACGCCACATACATACACATAACCACACGTCACATGCACGCACCATAACCACACGTCACATGCACGCACCATAACCACACGTCACATGCACGCACCATAGCCAATGGCCACAAACACACACCATAACCACACGTCACATGCAGGCACCATAACCAATGGCCACAAACACACACCATAACCACACGTCACATGCACGCACCATAACCAATGGCCACAAACACACACCATAACCACACGTCACATGCTCGCACCATAACCACACGTCACATGCGCGCAACATAACCACACGTCACATGCGCGCACCATAACCAATGGCCACAAACACACACCATAACCAACGGACACAAACACACACCATAACCACACGTCACATGTACGCACCATAACCAATGGCCACAAACACACTCCATAACCACGGGTCACATGCGTGCACCATAACCACACGTCACATGCACGCACCATAACCAATGGCCACAAACACACACCATAACCACACGTCACATGCACGCACCATAACCACACGTCACATGCGCGCACCATAACCAATGGCCACAAACACACACCATAACTACGGGTCACATCTCGCACCATAACCACACGTCACATGCACGCAACATAACCACACGTCACATGCGCGCACCATAACCACACGCCACATGCACGCACCATAACCACGGGTCACATGCACACACCATAACCACACGCCACATACACACACCATAACCACACGCCACATACACACACCATAACCACACGCCACATACACACACCAAAACCACACGCCGCATACACACACCATAAGCACACGCCACATACACACACCATACCCACACGCCACAAACACGCACCATAACCACACGCCACATGCACACACTATAACCACACGTCACATGCACGCACCATAACCACACGCCACATACACGCACCATAACCACACGCCACATACACACACCATTACCACACGTCACATGCACGCACCATAACCACACGTCACATGCACGAACCATAACCACACGTCACATGCACGCACCATAACCAATGGCCACAAACACACACCATAACCACGGGTCACATGCGCGCACCATAACCACACGTCACATGCACGCACCATAACCAATGGCCACAAACACACACCATAACTACACGTCACATGCGCGCACCATAACCACACGTCACATGCGCGCACCATAACCACACGCCACAAACACACACCATAACCACACGTCACATGCGCGCACCATAACCAATGTCCACAAACACACACCATAACCACACGTCACATGCGCGCACCATAACCAATGGCCACAAACACACACCATAACGACGGGTCACATGCGCGCACCGTAACCAATGGCCACAAACACACACCATAACCACGGGTCACATGCGCGCACCATAACTAATGGCCACATACACACACCATAACCACGGGTCACATGCGCGCACCATAACCAATGGCCACAAACACACACCATAACCAGGGGTCACATGCGCGCACCATAACCAATGGCCACAAACACACACCATAACCACACGTCACATGCGCGCACCATAACCAATGGCCACAAACACACACCATAACCACACGTCACATGCGCGCACCATAACCAATGGCCACAAACACACACCATAACCACACGTCACATGCGCGCACCATAACCAATGGCCACAAACACACACCATAACAACACGTCACATGCGCGCACCATAACCAATGGTCACAAACACACACCATAACCACGGGTGACATGCGCGCACCATAACCACACGTCATATGCGCGCACCATAACCAATGGCCACAAAGACACACCATAACCACACGTCACATGCGCGCACCATAACCAATGGCCACAAACACACACCATAACCACGGGTCACATGCGCGCACCATAACCAATGGCCACAAACACACACCATAACCACATGTCACATGCGCGCACCATAACCAATGGCCACAAACACACACCATAACAACACATCACATGCGCGCACCATAACCAATGGCCACAAACACACACCATAACCACACGTCACATGCGCGCACCATAACCAATGGCCAAAATCACACACCATAACCACACGTCACATGCGCGCACCATAACCAATTGCCACAAACACACACCATAACTACGGGTCACATGCGCGCACCATAACCTCACGTCACATGCGCGCACCATATCCAATGGCCACAAACACACACCATAACCACACGTCACATGCACGCACCATAACCACACGTCACATGCACGCACCATAACCACACGTCACATGCACGCACCATAACCACGGGTCACATGCACATACCATAACCACACGCCACATACACACACCATAACCACACGCCACATACACACACCATAACCACACGCCACAGACACACACCAAAACCACACGCCACATACACACACCATAACCACACGCCACATACACACACCATAACCACACGCCACATACAAACACCATAACCACACGCCACATACACGCACCATAACCACACGCCACATGCACACACTATAACCACACGTCACATGCACGCACCATAACCACACGCCACATACACGCACCATAACCACACGCCACATACATACACATAACCACACGTCACATGCACGCACCATAACCACACGTCACATGCACGCACCATAACCACACGTCACATGCACGCACCATAGCCAATGGCCACAAACACACACCATAACCACACGTCACATGCACGCACCATAACCAATGGCCACAAACACACACCATAACCACACGTCACATGCACGCACCATAACCAATGGCCACAAACACACACCATAACCACACGTCACATGCTCGCACCATAACCACACGTCACATGCGCGCAACATAACCACACGTCACATGCGCGCACCATAACCAATGGCCACAAACACACACCATAACCAACGGACACAAACACACACCATAACCACACGTCACATGTACGCACCATAACCAATGGCCACAAACACACTCCATAACCACGGGTCACATGCGTGCACCATAACCACACGTCACATGCACGCACCATAACCAATGGCCACAAACACACACCATAACCACACGTCACATGCACGCACCATAACCACACGTCACATGCGCGCACCATAACCAATGGCCACAAACACACACCATAACTACGGGTCACATCTCGCACCATAACCACACGTCACATGCACGCAACATAACCACACGTCACATGCGCGCACCATAACCACACGCCACATGCACGCACCATAACCACGGGTCACATGCACACACCATAACCACACGCCACATACACACACCATAACCACACGCCACATACACACACCATAACCACACGCCACATACACACACCAAAACCACACGCCGCATACACACACCATAAGCACACGCCACATACACACACCATACCCACACGCCACAAACACGCACCATAACCACACGCCACATGCACACACTATAACCACACGTCACATGCACGCACCATAACCACACGCCAAATACACGCACCATAACCACACGCCACATACACACACCATTACCACACGTCACATGCACGCACCATAACCACACGTCACATGCACGAACCATAACCACACGTCACATGCACGCACCATAACCAATGGCCACAAACACACACCATAACCACGGGTCACATGCGCGCACCATAACCACACGTCACATGCACGCACCATAACCAATGGCCACAAACACACACCATAACTACACGTCACATGCGCGCACCATAACCACACGTCACATGCGCGCACCATAACCACACGCCACAAACACACACCATAACCACACGTCACATGCGCGCACCATAACCAATGTCCACAAACACACACCATAACCACACGTCACATGCGCGCACCATAACCAATGGCCACAAACACACACCATAACGACGGGTCACATGCGCGCACCGTAACCAATGGCCACAAACACACACCATAACCACGGGTCACATGCGCGCACCATAACTAATGGCCACATACACACACCATAACCACGGGTCACATGCGCGCACCATAACCAATGGCCACAAACACACACCATAACCAGGGGTCACATGCGCGCACCATAACCAATGGCCACAAACACACACCATAACCACACGTCACATGCGCGCACCATAACCAATGGCCACAAACACACACCATAAACACACGTCACATGCGCGCACCATAACCAATGGCCACAAACACACACCATAACCACACGTCACATGCGCGCACCATAACCAATGGCCACAAACACACACCATAACCACGGGTCACATGCACGCACCATAACCAATGGCCACAAACACACACCATAACCACACGTCACATGCACGCACCATAACCACAAGTCACATGCGCGCAACATAACCACACGTCACATGCGCGCACCATAACCAATGGCCACAAACACACACCATAACCAACGGACACAAACACACACCATAACCACACGTCACATGTACGCACCATAACCAATGGCCACAAACACACTCCATAACCACGGGTCACATGCGCGCACCATAACCACAAGTCACATGCACGCACCATAACCAATGGCCACAAACACACACCATAACCACACGTCACATGCACGCACCATAACCACACGTCACATGCGCGCACCATAACCAATGGCCACAAACACACACCATAACTACGGGTCACATCTCGCACAATAACCACACGTCACATGCACGCAACATAACCACACGTCACATGCGCGCACCATAACCACACGCCACATACACGCACCATAACCACGGGTCACATGCACACACCATAACCACACGCCACATACACACACCATAACCACACGCCACATACACACACCATAACCACACGCCACATACACACACCAAAACCACACGCCGCACACAGACACCATAACCACACGCCACATACACACACCATACCCACACGCCACATACACACACCATAACCACACGCCACAAACACGCACCATAACCACACGCCACATGCACACACTATAACCACACGTCACATGCACGCACCATAACCACACGCCACATACACGCACCATAACCACACGCCACATACACACACCATTACCACACGTCACATGTACGCACCATAACCACACGTCACATGCACGAACCATAACCACACGTGGCCATTGGTTATGGTGCGTGCATGTGACGTGTGGTTATGGTGCGCGCATGTGACCCGTGGTTATGGTGTGTGTTTGTGGCCATTGGTTATGGTGCGTGCATGTGACGTGTGGTTATGGTTCGTGCATGTGACGTGTGGTTATGGTGCGTGCATGTGACGTGTGGTAATGGTGTGTGTATGTGGCGTGTGGTTATGGTGCGTGTATTTGGCGTGTGGTTATGGTGCGTGCATGTGACGTGTGGTTATGGTGTTTGTGGCCATTGGTTATGGTGCGTGCATGTGACGTGTGGTTATGGTGTGCGCATGTGACCCGTGGTTATGGTGTGTGTTTGTGGCCATTGGTTATGGTGCGTGCATGTGACGTGTGGTTATGGTTCGTGCATGTGACGTGTGGTTATGGTGCGTACATGTGACGTGTGGTAATGGTGTGTGTATGTGGCGTGTGGTTATGGTGCGTGTATGTGGCGTGTGGTTATGGTGCGTGCATGTGACGTGTGGTTATAGTGTGTGCATGTGGCGTGTGGTTATGGTGCGTGTTTGTGGCGTGTGGTTATGGTGTGTGTATGTGGCGTGTGGGTATGGTGTGTGTATGTGGCGTGTGGTTATGGTGTCTGTGTGCGGCGTGTGGTTTTGGTGTGTGTATGTGGCGTGTGGTTATGGTGTGTGTATGTGGCGTGTGGTTATGGTGTGTGTATGTGGCGTGTGGTTATGGTGTGTGCATGTGACCCGTGGTTATGGTGCGTGTATGTGGCGTGTGGTTATGGTGCGCGCATGTGACGTGTGGTTATGTTGCGTGCATGTGACGTGTGGTTATTGTGCGAGATGTGACCCGTAGTTATGGTGTGTGTTTGTGGCCATTGGTTATGGTGCGCGCATGTGACGTGTGGTTATGGTGCGTGCATGTGACGTGTGGTTATGGTGTGTGTTTGTGGCCATTGGTTATGGTGCGTGCATGTGACTTGTGGTTATGGTGCGCGCATGTGACCCGTGGTTATGGAGTGTGTTTGTGGCCATTGGTTATGGTGCGTACATGTGACGTGTGGTTATGGTGTGTGTTTGTGTCCGTTGGTTATGGTGTGTGTTTGTGGCCATTGGTTATGGTGCGCGCATGTGACGTGTGGTTATGTTGCGCGCATGTGACTTGTGGTTATGGTGCGTGCATGTGACGTGTGGTTATGGTGTGTGTTTGTGGCCATTGGTTATGGTGCGTGCATGTGACCCGTGGTTATGGTGTGTGTTTGTGGCCATTGGTTATGGTGCGCGCATGTGACGTGTGGTTATGGTGTGTGTTTGTGGCCATTGGTTATGGTGCGCGCATGTGACGTGTGTTTATGGTGTGTGTTTGTGGCCATTGGTTATGGTGCGCGCATGTGACGTGTGGTTATGGTGTGTGTTTGTGGCCATTGGTTATGGTGCGCGCATGTGACCCCTGGTTATGGTGTGTGTTTGTGGCCATTGGTTATGGTGCGCGCATGTGACCCGTGGTTATGGTGTGTGTATGTGGCCATTAGTTATGGTGCGCGCATGTGACCCGTGGTTATGGTGTGTGTTTGTGGCCATTGGTTACGGTGCGCGCATGTGACCCGTCGTTATGGTGTGTGTTTGTGGCCATTGGTTATGGTGCGCGCATGTGACGTGTGGTTATGGTGTGTGTTTGTGGACATTGGTTATGGTGCGCGCATGTGACGTGTGGTTATGGTGTGTGTTTGTGGCGTGTGGTTATGGTGCGCGCATGTGACGTGTGGTTATGGTGCGCGCATGTGACGTGTAGTTATGGTGTGTGTTTGTGGCCATTGGTTATGGTGCGTGCATGTGACGTGTGGTTATGGTGCGCGCATGTGACCCGTGGTTATGGTGTGTGTTTGTGGCCATTGGTTATGGTGCGTGCATGTGACGTGTGGTTATGGTTCGTGCATGTGACGTGTGGTTATGGTGCGTGCATGTGACGTGTGGTAATGGTGTGTGTATGTGGCGTGTGGTTATGGTGCGTGTATGTGGCGTGTGGTTATGGTGCGTGCATGTGACGTGTGGTTATAGTGTGTGCATGTGGCGTGTGGTTATGGTGCGTGTTTGTGGCGTGTGGGTATGGTGTGTGTATGTGGCGTGTGCTTATGGTGTGTGTATGCGGCGTGTGGTTTTGGTGTGTGTATGTGGCGTGTGGTTATGGTGTGTGTATGTGGCGTGTGGTTATGGTGTGTGTATGTGGCGTGTGGTTATGGTGTGTGCATGTGACCCGTGGTTATGGTGCGTGCATGTGGCGTGTGGTTATGGTGCGCGCATGTGACGTGTGGTTATGTTGCGTGCATGTGACGTGTGGTTATGGTGCGAGATGTGACCCGTAGTTATGGTGTGTGTTTGTGGCCATTGGTTATGGTGCGCGCATGTGACGTGTGGTTATGGTGCGTGCATGTGACGTGTGGTTATGGTGTGTGTTTGTGGCCATTGGTTATGGTGCGTGCATGTGACGTGTGGTTATGGTGCACGCATGTGACCCGTGGTTATGGAGTGTGTTTGTGGCCATTGGTTATGGTGCGTACATGTGACGTGTGGTTATGGTGTGTGTTTGTGTCCGTTGGTTATGGTGTGTGTTTGTGGCCATTGGTTATGGTGCGCGCATGTGACGTGTGGTTATGTTGCGCGCATGTGACGTGTGGTTATGGTGCGAGCATGTGACGTGTGGTTATGGTGTGTGTTTGTGGCCATTGGTTATGGTGCGTGCATGTGACGTGTGGTTATGGTGTGTGTTTGTGGCCATTGGTTATGGTGCGTGCATGTGACGTGTGGTTATGGTGTGTGTTTGTGGCCATTGGCTATGGTGCGTGCATGTGACGTGTGGTTATGGTGCGTGCATGTGACGTGTGGTTATGGTGCGTGCATGTGACGTGTGGTTATGTGTATGTATGTGGCGTGTGGTTATGGTGCGTGTATGTGGCGTGTGGTTATGGTGCGTGCATGTGACGTGTGGTTATAGTGTGTGCATGTGGCGTGTGGTTATGGTGCGTGTATGTGGCGTGTGGTTATGGTGTTTGTATGTGGCGTGTGGTTATGGTGTGTGTATGTGGCGTGTGGTTATGGTGTGTGTATGTGGCGTGTGGTTTTGGTGTGTGTCTGTGGCGTGTGGTTATGGTGTGTGTATGTGGCGTGTGGTTATGGTGTGTGTATGTGGCGTGTGGTTATGGTATGTGCATGTGACCCGTGGTTATGGTGCGTGCATGTGACGTGTGGTTATGGTGCGTGCATGTGACGTGTGGTTATGGTGCGTGCATGTGACGTGTGGTTATGGTGTGTGTTTGTGGCCATTGGATATGGTGCGCGCATGTGACGTGAGGTTATGGTGCGCGCATGTGACCCGTAGTTATGGTGTGTGTTTGTGGCAATTGGTTATGGTGCGCGCATGTGACGTGTGGTTATGGTGTGTGATTTTGGCCATTGGTTATGGTGCGCGCATGTGACGTGTGGTTATGGTGTGTGTTTGTGGCCATTGGTTATGGTGCGCGCATGTGATGTGTTGTTATGGTGTGTGTTTGTGGCCATTGGTTATGGTGCGCGCATGTGACATGTGGTTATGGTGTGTGTTTGTGGCCATTGGTTATGGTGCGCGCATGTGACCCGTGGTTATGGTGTGTGTTTGTGGCCATTGGTTATGGTGCGCGCATGTGACGTGTGGTTATGGTGTGTCTTTGTGGCCATTGGTTATGGTGCGCGCATATGACGTGTGGTTATGGTGCGCGCATGTCACCCGTGGTTATGGTGTGTGTTTGTGACCATTGGTTATGGTGCGCGCATGTGACGTGTTGTTATGGTGTGTGTTTGTGGCCATTGGTTATGGTGCGCGCATGTGACGTGTGGTTATGGTGTGTGTTTGTGGCCATTGGTTATGGTGCGCGCATGTGACGTGTGGTTATGGTGTGTGTTTGTGGCCATTGGTTATGGTGCGCGCATGTGACGTGTGGTTATGGTGTGTGTTTGTGGCCATTGGTTATGGTGCGCGCATGTGACCCCTGGTTATGGTGTGTGTTTGTGGCCATTGGTTATGGTGCGCGCATGTGACCCGTGGTTATGGTGTGTGTATGTGGCCATTAGTTATGGTGCGCGCATGTGACCCGTGGTTATGGTGTGTGTTTGTGGCCATTGGTTACGGTGCGCGCATGTGACCCGTCGTTATGGTGTGTGTTTGTGGCCATTGGTTATGGTGCGCGCATGTGACGTGTGGTTATGGTGTGTGTTTGTGGACATTGGTTATGGTGCGCGCATGTGACGTGTGGTTATGGTGTGTGTTTGTGGCGTGTGGTTATGGTGCGCGCATGTGACGTGTGGTTATGGTGCGCGCATGTGACGTGTAGTTATGGTGTGTGTTTGTGGCCATTGGTTATGGTGCGTGCATGTGACGTGTGGTTATGGTGCGCGCATGTGACCCGTGGTTATGGTGTGTGTTTGTGGCCATTGGTTATGGTGCGTGCATGTGACGTGTGGTTATGGTTCGTGCATGTGACGTGTGGTTATGGTGCGTGCATGTGACGTGTGGTAATGGTGTGTGTATGTGGCGTGTGGTTATGGTGCGTGTATGTGGCGTGTGGTTATGGTGCGTGCATGTGACGTGTGGTTATAGTGTGTGCATGTGGCGTGTGGTTATGGTGCGTGTTTGTGGCGTGTGGGTATGGTGTGTGTATGTGGCGTGTGCTTATGGTGTGTGTATGCGGCGTGTGGTTTTGGTGTGTGTATGTGGCGTGTGGTTATGGTGTGTGTATGTGGCGTGTGGTTATGGTGTGTGTATGTGGCGTGTGGTTATGGTGTGTGCATGTGACCCGTGGTTATGGTGCGTGCATGTGGCGTGTGGTTATGGTGCGCGCATGTGACGTGTGGTTATGTTGCGTGCATGTGACGTGTGGTTATGGTGCGAGATGTGACCCGTAGTTATGGTGTGTGTTTGTGGCCATTGGTTATGGTGCGCGCATGTGACGTGTGGTTATGGTGCGTGCATGTGACGTGTGGTTATGGTGTGTGTTTGTGGCCATTGGTTATGGTGCGTGCATGTGACGTGTGGTTATGGTGCACGCATGTGACCCGTGGTTATGGAGTGTGTTTGTGGCCATTGGTTATGGTGCGTACATGTGACGTGTGGTTATGGTGTGTGTTTGTGTCCGTTGGTTATGGTGTGTGTTTGTGGCCATTGGTTATGGTGCGCGCATGTGACGTGTGGTTATGTTGCGCGCATGTGACGTGTGGTTATGGTGCGAGCATGTGACGTGTGGTTATGGTGTGTGTTTGTGGCCATTGGTTATGGTGCGTGCATGTGACGTGTGGTTATGGTGTGTGTTTGTGGCCATTGGTTATGGTGCGCGCATGTGACGTGTGGTTATGGTGTGTGTTTGTGGCCATTGGTTATGGTGCGCGCATGTGACGTGTGGTTATGGTGTGTGTTTGTGGCCATTGGTTATGGTGCGCGCATGTGACCCCTGGTTATGGTGTGTGTTTGTGGCCATTGGTTATGGTGCGCGCATGTGACCCGTGGTTATGGTGTGTGTATGTGGCCATTAGTTATGGTGCGCGCATGTGACCCGTGGTTATGGTGTGTGTTTGTGGCCATTGGTTACGGTGCGCGCATGTGACCCGTCGTTATGGTGTGTGTTTGTGGCCATTGGTTATGGTGCGCGCATGTGACGTGTGGTTATGGTGTGTGTTTGTGGCCATTGGTTATGGTGCGCGCATGTGACCCGTCGTTATGGTGTGTGTTTGTGGCCATTGGTTATGGTGCGCGCATGTGACGTGTGGTTATGGTGTGTGTTTGTGGCCATTGGTTATGGTGCGCGCATGTGACGTGTGGTTATGGTGTGTGTTTGTGGCGTGTGGTTATGGTGCGCGCATGTGACGTGTGGTTATGGTGCGCGCATGTGACGTGTAGTTATGGTGTGTGTTTGTGGCCATTGGTTATGGTGCGTGCATGTGACGTGTGGTTATGGTGTGCGCATGTGACCCGTGGTTATGGTGTGTGTTTGTGGCCATTGGTTATGGTGCGTGCATGTGACGTGTGGTTATGGTTCGTGCATGTGACGTGTGGTTATGGTGCGTACATGTGACGTGTGGTAATGGTGTGTGTATGTGGCGTGTGGTTATGGTGCGTGTATGTGGCGTGTGGTTATGGTGCGTGCATGTGACGTGTGGTTATAGTGTGTGCATGTGGCGTGTGGTTATGGTGCGTGTTTGTGGCGTGTGGTTATGGTGTGTGTATGTGGCGTGTGGGTATGGTGTGTGTATGTGGCGTGTGGTTATGGTGTCTGTGTGCGGCGTGTGGTTTTGGTGTGTGTATGTGGCGTGTGGTTATGGTGTGTGTATGTGGCGTGTGGTTATGGTGTGTGTATGTGGCGTGTGGTTATGGTGTGTGCATGTGACCCGTGGTTATGGTGCGTGTATGTGGCGTGTGGTTATGGTGCGCGCATGTGACGTGTGGTTATGTTGCGTGCATGTGACGTGTGGTTATTGTGCGAGATGTGACCCGTAGTTATGGTGTGTGTTTGTGGCCACACCAAAACCACACGCCGCATACACACACCATAAGCACACGCCACATACACACACCATACCCACACGCCACAAACACGCACCATAACCACACGCCACATGCACACACTATAACCACACGTCACATGCACGCACCATAACCACACGCCACATACACGCACCATAACCACACGCCACATACACACACCATTACCACACGTCACATGCACGCACCATAACCACACGTCACATGCACGAACCATAACCACACGTCACATGCACGCACCATAACCAATGGCCACAAACACACACCATAACCACGGGTCACATGCGCGCACCATAACCACACGTCACATGCACGCACCATAACCAATGGCCACAAACACACACCATAACTACACGTCACATGCGCGCACCATAACCACACGTCACATGCGCGCACCATAACCACACGCCACAAACACACACCATAACCACACGTCACATGCGCGCACCATAACCAATGTCCACAAACACACACCATAACCACACGTCACATGCGCGCACCATAACCAATGGCCACAAACACACACCATAACGACGGGTCACATGCGAGCACCGTAACCAATGGCCACAAACACACACCATAACCACGGGTCACATGCGCGCACCATAACTAATGGCCACATACACACACCATAACCACGGGTCACATGCGCGCACCATAACCAATGGCCACAAACACACACCATAACCAGGGGTCACATGCGCGCACCATAACCAATGGCCACAAACACACACCATAACCACACGTCACATGCGCGCACCATAACCAATGGCCACAAACACACACCATAACCACACGTCACATGCGCGCACCATAACCAATGGCCACAAACACACACCATAACCACACGTCACATGCGCGCACCATAACCAATGGCCACAAACACACACCATAACAACACGTCACATGCGCGCACCATAACCAATGGTCACAAACACACACCATAACCACGGGTGACATGCGCGCACCATAACCACACGTCATATGCGCGCACCATAACCAATGGCCACAAAGACACACCATAACCACACGTCACATGCGCGCACCATAACCAATGGCCACAAACACACACCATAACCACGGGTCACATGCGCGCACCATAACCAATGGCCACAAACACACACCATAACCACATGTCACATGCGCGCACCATAACCAATGGCCACAAACACACACCATAACAACACATCACATGCGCGCACCATAACCAATGGCCACAAACACACACCATAACCACACGTCACATGCGCGCACCATAACCAATGGCCAAAATCACACACCATAACCACACGTCACATGCGCGCACCATAACCAATTGCCACAAACACACACCATAACTACGGGTCACATGCGCGCACCATAACCTCACGTCACATGCGCGCACCATATCCAATGGCCACAAACACACACCATAACCACACGTCACATGCACGCACCATAACCACACGTCACATGCACGCACCATAACCACACGTCACATGCACGCACCATAACCACGGGTCACATGCACATACCATAACCACACGCCACATACACACACCATAACCACACGCCACATACACACACCATAACCACACGCCACAGACACACACCAAAACCACACGCCACATACACACACCATAACCACACGCCACATACACACACCATAACCACACGCCACATACAAACACCATAACCACACGCCACATACACGCACCATAACCACACGCCACATGCACACACTATAACCACACGTCACATGCACGCACCATAACCACACGCCACATACACGCACCATAACCACACGCCACATACATACACATAACCACACGTCACATGCACGCACCATAACCACACGTCACATGCACGCACCATAACCACACGTCACATGCACGCACCATAGCCAATGGCCACAAACACACACCATAACCACACGTCACATGCACGCACCATAACCAATGGCCACAAACACACACCATAACCACACGTCACATGCACGCACCATAACCAATGGCCACAAACACACACCATAACCACACGTCACATGCTCGCACCATAACCACACGTCACATGCGCGCAACATAACCACACGTCACATGCGCGCACCATAACCAATGGCCACAAACACACACCATAACCAACGGACACAAACACACACCATAACCACACGTCACATGTACGCACCATAACCAATGGCCACAAACACACTCCATAACCACGGGTCACATGCGTGCACCATAACCACACGTCACATGCACGCACCATAACCAATGGCCACAAACACACACCATAACCACACGTCACATGCACGCACCATAACCACACGTCACATGCGCGCACCATAACCAATGGCCACAAACACACACCATAACTACGGGTCACATCTCGCACCATAACCACACGTCACATGCACGCAACATAACCACACGTCACATGCGCGCACCATAACCACACGCCACATGCACGCACCATAACCACGGGTCACATGCACACACCATAACCACACGCCACATACACACACCATAACCACACGCCACATACACACACCATAACCACACGCCACATACACACACCAAAACCACACGCCGCATACACACACCATAAGCACACGCCACATACACACACCATACCCACACGCCACAAACACGCACCATAACCACACGCCACATGCACACACTATAACCACACGTCACATGCACGCACCATAACCACACGCCAAATACACGCACCATAACCACACGCCACATACACACACCATTACCACACGTCACATGCACGCACCATAACCACACGTCACATGCACGAACCATAACCACACGTCACATGCACGCACCATAACCAATGGCCACAAACACACACCATAACCACGGGTCACATGCGCGCACCATAACCACACGTCACATGCACGCACCATAACCAATGGCCACAAACACACACCATAACTACACGTCACATGCGCGCACCATAACCACACGTCACATGCGCGCACCATAACCACACGCCACAAACACACACCATAACCACACGTCACATGCGCGCACCATAACCAATGTCCACAAACACACACCATAACCACACGTCACATGCGCGCACCATAACCAATGGCCACAAACACACACCATAACGACGGGTCACATGCGCGCACCGTAACCAATGGCCACAAACACACACCATAACCACGGGTCATATGCGCGCACCATAACTAATGGCCACATACACACACCATAACCACGGGTCACATGCGCGCACCATAACCAATGGCCACAAACACACACCATAACCAGGGGTCACATGCGCGCACCATAACCAATGGCCACAAACACACACCATAACCACACGTCACATGCGCGCACCATAACCAATGGCCACAAACACACACCATAAACACACGTCACATGCGCGCACCATAACCAATGGCCACAAACACACACCATAACCACGGGTCACATGCGCGCACCATAACCAATGGCCACATACACACACCATAACCACACGTCACATGCGCGCACCATAACCAATGGCCACAAACACACACCATAACCACACGTCACATGCGCGCACCATAACCAATGGCCACAAACACACACCATAACCACGGGTCACATGCGCGCACCATAACCAATGGCCACAAACACACACCATAACCACACGTCACATGCGCGCACCATAACCAATGGCCACAAACACACACCATAACAACACGTCACATGCGCGCACCATAACCAATGGCCACAAACACACACCATAACCACACGTCACATGCGCGCACCATAACCAATGGCCACAATCACACACCATAACCAGACGTCACATGCGCGCACCATAACCAATTGCCACAAACACACACCATAACCACGGGTCACATGCGCGCACCATAACCTCACGTCACATGCGCGCACCATATCCAATGGCCACAAACACACACCATAACAACCCGTCACATGCACGCACCATAACCACACGTCACATGCACGCACCATAAACAATGGCCACAAACACACACCATAACCACACGTCACATGTACGCACCATAACCAATGGCCACAAACACACACCATAACCACACGTCACATGCGCGCACCATAACCAATGGCCACAAACACACACCATAACCACACGTCACATGCGCGCACCATAACCAATGGCCACAAACACACACCATAACCACACGTCACATGCGCGCACCATAACCAATGGCCACAAACACACACCATAACCACGGGTGACATGCGCGCACCATAACCACACGTCATATGCGCGCACCATAACCAATGGCCACAAAGACACACCATAACCACACGTCACATGCGCGCACCATAACCAATGGCCACAAACACACACCATAACCACGGGTCACATGCGCGCACCATAACCAATGGCCACAAACACACACCATAACCACATGTCACATGCGCGCACCATAACCAATGGCCACAAACACACACCATAACAACACATCACATGCGCGCACCATAACCAATGGCCACAAACACACACCATAACCACACGTCACATGCGCGCACCATAACCAATGGCCAAAATCACACACCATAACCACACGTCACATGCGCGCACCATAACCAATTGCCACAAACACACACCATAACTACGGGTCACATGCGCGCACCATAACCTCACGTCACATGCGCGCACCATATCCAATGGCCACAAACACACACCATAACCACACGTCACATGCACGCACCATAACCACACGTCACATGCACGCACCATAACCACACGTCACATGCACGCACCATAACCACGGGTCACATGCACATACAATAACCACACGCCACATACACACACCATAACCACACGCCACATACACACACCATAACCACACGCCACAGACACACACCAAAACCACACGCCACATACACACACCATAACCACACGCCACATACACACACCATAACCACACGCCACATACAAACACCATAACCACACGCCACATACACGCACCATAACCACACGCCACATGCACACACTATAACCACACGTCACATGCACGCACCATAACCACACGCCACATACACGCACCATAACCACACGCCACATACATACACATAACCACACGTCACATGCACGCACCATAACCACACGTCACATGCACGCACCATAACCACACGTCACATGCACGCACCATAGCCAATGGCCACAAACACACACCATAACCACACGTCACATGCAGGCACCATAACCAATGGCCACAAACACACACCATAACCACACGTCACATGCACGCACCATAACCAATGGCCACAAACACACACCATAACCACACGTCACATGCTCGCACCATAACCACACGTCACATGCGCGCAACATAACCACACGTCACATGCGCGCACCATAACCAATGGCCACAAACACACACCATAACCAACGGACACAAACACACACCATAACCACACGTCACATGTACGCACCATAACCAATGGCCACAAACACACTCCATAACCACGGGTCACATGCGTGCACCATAACCACACGTCACATGCACGCACCATAACCAATGGCCACAAACACACACCATAACCACACGTCACATGCACGCACCATAACCACACGTCACATGCGCGCACCATAACCAATGGCCACAAACACACACCATAACTACGGGTCACATCTCGCACCATAACCACACGTCACATGCACGCAACATAACCACACGTCACATGCGCGCACCATAACCACACGCCACATGCACGCACCATAACCACGGGTCACATGCACACACCATAACCACACGCCACATACACACACCATAACCACACGCCACATACACACACCATAACCACACGCCACATACACACACCAAAACCACACGCCGCATACACACACCATAAGCACACGCCACATACACACACCATACCCACACGCCACAAACACGCACCATAACCACACGCCACATGCACACACTATAACCACACGTCACATGCACGCACCATAACCACACGCCACATACACGCACCATAACCACACGCCACATACACACACCATTACCACACGTCACATGCACGCACCATAACCACACGTCACATGCACGAACCATAACCACACGTCACATGCACGCACCATAACCAATGGCCACAAACACACACCATAACCACGGGTCACATGCGCGCACCATAACCACACGTCACATGCACGCACCATAACCAATGGCCACAAACACACACCATAACTACACGTCACATGCGCGCACCATAACCACACGTCACATGCGCGCACCATAACCACACGCCACAAACACACACCATAACCACACGTCACATGCGCGCACCATAACCAATGTCCACAAACACACACCATAACCACACGTCACATGCGCGCACCATAACCAATGGCCACAAACACACACCATAACGACGGGTCACATGCGCGCACCGTAACCAATGGCCACAAACACACACCATAACCACGGGTCACATGCGCGCACCATAACTAATGGCCACATACACACACCATAACCACGGGTCACATGCGCGCACCATAACCAATGGCCACAAACACACACCATAACCAGGGGTCACATGCGCGCACCATAACCAATGGCCACAAACACACACCATAACCACACGTCACATGCGCGCACCATAACCAATGGCCACAAACACACACCATAACCACACGTCACATGCGCGCACCATAACCAATGGCCACAAACACACACCATAACCACACGTCACATGCGCGCACCATAACCAATGGCCACAAACACACACCATAACAACACGTCACATGCGCGCACCATAACCAATGGTCACAAACACACACCATAACCACGGGTGACATGCGCGCACCATAACCACACGTCATATGCGCGCACCATAACCAATGGCCACAAAGACACACCATAACCACACGTCACATGCGCGCACCATAACCAATGGCCACAAACACACACCATAACCACGGGTCACATGCGCGCACCATAACCAATGGCCACAAACACACACCATAACCACATGTCACATGCGCGCACCATAACCAATGGCCACAAACACACACCATAACAACACATCACATGCGCGCACCATAACCAATGGCCACAAACACACACCATAACCACACGTCACATGCGCGCACCATAACCAATGGCCAAAATCACACACCATAACCACACGTCACATGCGCGCACCATAACCAATTGCCACAAACACACACCATAACTACGGGTCACATGCGCGCACCATAACCTCACGTCACAAACACCATAACCACACGCCACATACACGCACCATAACCACACGCCACATGCACACACTATAACCACACGTCACATGCACGCACCATAACCACACGCCACATACACGCACCATAACCACACGCCACATACATACACATAACCACACGTCACATGCACGCACCATAACCACACGTCACATGCACGCACCATAACCACACGTCACATGCACGCACCATAGCCAATGGCCACAAACACACACCATAACCACACGTCACATGCAGGCACCATAACCAATGGCCACAAACACACACCATAACCACACGTCACATGCACGCACCATAACCAATGGCCACAAACACACACCATAACCACACGTCACATGCTCGCACCATAACCACACGTCACATGCGCGCAACATAACCACACGTCACATGCGCGCACCATAACCAATGGCCACAAACACACACCATAACCAACGGACACAAACACACACCATAACCACACGTCACATGTACGCACCATAACCAATGGCCACAAACACACTCCATAACCACGGGTCACATGCGTGCACCATAACCACACGTCACATGCACGCACCATAACCAATGGCCACAAACACACACCATAACCACACGTCACATGCACGCACCATAACCACACGTCACATGCGCGCACCATAACCAATGGCCACAAACACACACCATAACTACGGGTCACATCTCGCACCATAACCACACGTCACATGCACGCAACATAACCACACGTCACATGCGCGCACCATAACCACACGCCACATGCACGCACCATAACCACGGGTCACATGCACACACCATAACCACACGCCACATACACACACCATAACCACACGCCACATACACACACCATAACCACACGCCACATGCACACACCAAAACCACACGCCGCATACACACACCATAAGCACACGCCACATACACACACCATACCCACACGCCACAAACACGCACCATAACCACACGCCACATGCACACACTATAACCACACGTCACATGCACGCACCATAACCACACGCCACATACACGCACCATAACCACACGCCACATACACACACCATTACCACACGTCACATGCACGCACCATAACCACACGTCACATGCACGAACCATAACCACACGTCACATGCACGCACCATAACCAATGGCCACAAACACACACCATAACCACGGGTCACATGCGCGCACCATAACCACACGTCACATGCACGCACCATAACCAATGGCCACAAACACACACCATAACTACACGTCACATGCGCGCACCATAACCACACGTCACATGCGCGCACCATAACCACACGCCACAAACACACACCATAACCACACGTCACATGCGCGCACCATAACCAATGTCCACAAACACACACCATAACCACACGTCACATGCGCGCACCATAACCAATGGCCACAAACACACACCATAACGACGGGTCACATGCGCGCACCGTAACCAATGGCCACAAACACACACCATAACCATGGTGTGTGTTTGTGGCCATTGGTTATGGTGCGCGCATGTGATGTGTTGTTATGGTGTGTGTTTGTGGCCATTGGCTATGGTGCGTGCATGTGACGTGTGGTTATGGTGCGTGCATGTGACGTGTGGTTATGGTGCGTGCATGTGACGTGTGGTTATGTGTATGTATGTGGCGTGTGGTTATGGTGCGTGTATGTGGCGTGTGGTTATGGTGCGTGCATGTGACGTGTGGTTATAGTGTGTGCATGTGGCGTGTGGTTATGGTGCGTGTATGTGGCGTGTGGTTATGGTGTTTGTGACGTGAGGTTATGGTGCGCGCATGTGACCCGTAGTTATGGTGTGTGTTTGTGGCAATTGGTTATGGTGCGCGCATGTGACGTGTGGTTATGGTGTGTGATTTTGGCCATTGGTTATGGTGCGCGCATGTGACGTGTGGTTATGGTGTGTGTTTGTGGCCATTGGTTATGGTGCGCGCATGTGATGTGTTGTTATAGTGTGTGTTTGTGGCCATTGGTTATGGTGCGCGCATGTGACATGTGGTTATGGTGTGTGTTTGTGGCCATTGGTTATGGTGCGCGCATGTGACCCGTGGTTATGGTGTGTGTTTGTGGCCATTGGTTATGGTGCGCGCATGTGACGTGTGGTTATGGTGTGTCTTTGTGGCCATTGGTTATGGTGCGCGCATATGACGTGTGGTTATGGTGCGCGCATGTCACCCGTGGTTATGGTGTGTGTTTGTGACCATTGGTTATGGTGCGCGCATGTGACGTGTTGTTATGGTGTGTGTTTGTGGCCATTGGTTATGGTGCGCGCATGTGACGTGTGGTTATGGTGTGTGTTTGTGGCCATTGGTTATGGTGCGCGCATGTGACGTGTGGTTATGGTGTGTGTTTGTGGCCATTGGTTATGGTGCGCGCATGTGACGTGTGGTTATGGTGTGTGTTTGTGGCCATTGGTTATGGTGCGCGCATGTGACCCCTGGTTATGGTGTGTGTTTGTGGCCATTGGTTATGGTGCGCGCATGTGACCCGTGGTTATGGTGTGTGTATGTGGCCATTAGTTATGGTGCGCGCATGTGACCCGTGGTTATGGTGTGTGTTTGTGGCCATTGGTTACGGTGCGCGCATGTGACCCGTCGTTATGGTGTGTGTTTGTGGCCATTGGTTATGGTGCGCGCATGTGACGTGTGGTTATGGTGTGTGTTTGTGGACATTGGTTATGGTGCGCGCATGTGACGTGTGGTTATGGTGTGTGTTTGTGGCGTGTGGTTATGGTGCGCGCATGTGACGTGTGGTTATGGTGCGCGCATGTGACGTGTAGTTATGGTGTGTGTTTGTGGCCATTGGTTATGGTGCGTGCATGTGACGTGTGGTTATGGTGCGCGCATGTGACCCGTGGTTATGGTGTGTGTTTGTGGCCATTGGTTATGGTGCGTGCATGTGACGTGTGGTTATGGTTCGTGCATGTGACGTGTGGTTATGGTGCGTGCATGTGACGTGTGGTAATGGTGTGTGTATGTGGCGTGTGGTTATGGTGCGTGTATGTGGCGTGTGGTTATGGTGCGTGCATGTGACGTGTGGTTATAGTGTGTGCATGTGGCGTGTGGTTATGGTGCGTGTTTGTGGCGTGTGGGTATGGTGTGTGTATGTGGCGTGTGCTTATGGTGTGTGTATGCGGCGTGTGGTTTTGGTGTGTGTATGTGGCGTGTGGTTATGGTGTGTGTATGTGGCGTGTGGTTATGGTGTGTGTATGTGGCGTGTGGTTATGGTGTGTGCATGTGACCCGTGGTTATGGTGCGTGCATGTGGCGTGTGGTTATGGTGCGCGCATGTGACGTGTGGTTATGTTGCGTGCATGTGACGTGTGGTTATGGTGCGAGATGTGACCCGTAGTTATGGTGTGTGTTTGTGGCCATTGGTTATGGTGCGCGCATGTGACGTGTGGTTATGGTGCGTGCATGTGACGTGTGGTTATGGTGTGTGTTTGTGGCCATTGGTTATGGTGCGTGCATGTGACGTGTGGTTATGGTGCACGCATGTGACCCGTGGTTATGGAGTGTGTTTGTGGCCATTGGTTATGGTGCGTACATGTGACGTGTGGTTATGGTGTGTGTTTGTGTCCGTTGGTTATGGTGTGTGTTTGTGGCCATTGGTTATGGTGCGCGCATGTGACGTGTGGTTATGTTGCGCGCATGTGACGTGTGGTTATGGTGCGAGCATGTGACGTGTGGTTATGGTGTGTGTTTGTGGCCATTGGTTATGGTGCGTGCATGTGACGTGTGGTTATGGTGTGTGTTTGTGGCCATTGGTTATGGTGCCTGCATGTGACGTGTGGTTATGGTGTGTGTTTGTGGCCATTGGCTATGGTGCGTGCATGTGACGTGTGGTTATGGTGCGTGCATGTGACGTGTGGTTATGGTGCGTGCATGTGACGTGTGGTTATGTGTATGTATGTGGCGTGTGGTTATGGTGCGTGTATGTGGCGTGTGGTTATGGTGCGTGCATGTGACGTGTGGTTATAGTGTGTGCATGTGGCGTGTGGTTATGGTGCGTGTATGTGGCGTGTGGTTATGGTGTTTGTATGTGGCGTGTGGTTATGGTGTGTGTATGTGGCGTGTGGTTATGGTGTGTGTATGTGGCGTGTGGTTTTGGTGTGTGTCTGTGGCGTGTGGTTATGGTGTGTGTATGTGGCGTGTGGTTATGGTGTGTGTATGTGGCGTGTGGTTATTGTATGTGCATGTGACCCGTGGTTATGGTGCGTGCATGTGACGTGTGGTTATGGTGCGTGCATGTGACGTGTGGTTATGGTGCGTGCATGTGACGTGTGGTTATGGTGTGTGTTTGTGGCCATTGGATATGGTGCGCGCATGTGACGTGAGGTTATGGTGCGCGCATGTGACCCGTAGTTATGGTGTGTGTTTGTGGCAATTGGTTATGGTGCGCGCATGTGACGTGTGGTTATGGTGTGTGATTTTGGCCATTGGTTATGGTGCGCGCATGTGACGTGTGGTTATGGTGTGTGTTTGTGGCCATTGGTTATGGTGCGCGCATGTGATGTGTTGTTATGGTGTGTGTTTGTGGCCATTGGTTATGGTGCGCGCATGTGACATGTGGTTATGGTGTGTGTTTGTGGCCATTGGTTATGGTGCGCGCATGTGACCCGTGGTTATGGTGTGTGTTTGTGGCCATTGGTTATGGTGCGCGCATGTGACGTGTGGTTATGGTGTGTCTTTGTGGCCATTGGTTATGGTGCGCGCATATGACGTGTGGTTATGGTGCGCGCATGTCACCCGTGGTTATGGTGTGTGTTTGTGGCCATTGGTTATGGTGCGCGCATGTGACGTGTGGTTATGGTGTGTGTTTGTGGCCATTGGTTATGGTGCGCGCATGTGACGTGTGGTTATGGTGTGTGTTTGTGGCCATTGGTTATGGTGCGCGCATGTGACGTGTGGTTATGGTGTGTGTTTGTGGCCATTGGTTATGGTGCGTACATGTGACGTGTGGTTATGGTGTGTGTTTGTGGCCATTGTTTATGGTGCGTGCATGTGACGTGTGGTTATGGTGCGTGCATGTGACGGGTTGTTATGGTGTGTGTTTGTGGCCATTGGATATGGTGCGCGCATGTGACGTGAGGTTATGGTGCGCGCATGTGACCCGTGGTTATGGTGTGTGTTTGTGGCAATTGGTTATGGTGCGCGCATGTGACGTCTGGTTATGGTGTGTGATTGTGGCCATTGGTTATGGTGCGCGCATGTGACGTGTGGTTATGGTGTGTGTTTGTGGCCATTGGTTATGGTGCGCGCATGTGACGTGTTGTTATGGTGTGTGTTTGTGGCCATTGGTTATGGTGCGCGCATGTGACGTGTGGTTATGGTGTGTGTTTGTGGCCATTGGTTATGGTGCGCGCATGTGACCCGTGGTTATGGTGTGTGTTTGTGGCCATTGGTTATGGTGCGCGCATGTGACGTGTGGTTATGGTGTGTGTTTGTGGCCATTGGTTATGGTGCGCGCATGTGACGTGTGGTTATGGTGTGTGTATGTGGCCATTGGTTATGGTGCGCGCATGTGACCCGTGGTTATGGTGTGTGTTTGTGGCCATTGGTTATGGTGCGCGCATGTGACGTGTGTTTATGGTGTGTGTTTGTGGCCATTGGTTATGGTGCGCGCATGTGACGTGTGGTTATGGTGTGTGTTTGTGGCCATTGGTTATGGTGCGCGCATGTGACCCCTGGTTATGGTGTGTGTTTGTGGCCATTGGTTATGGTGCGCGCATGTGACCCGTGGTTATGGTGTGTGTATGTGGCCATTAGTTATGGTGCGCGCATGTGACCCGTGGTTATGGTGTGTGTTTGTGGCCATTGGTTACGGTGCGCGCATGTGACCCGTCGTTATGGTGTGTGTTTGTGGCCATTGGTTATGGTGCGCGCATGTGACGTGTGGTTATGGTGTGTGTTTGTGGACATTGGTTATGGTGCGCGCATGTGACGTGTGGTTATGGTGTGTGTTTGTGGCGTGTGGTTATGGTGCGCGCATGTGACGTGTGGTTATGGTGCGCGCATGTGACGTGTAGTTATGGTGTGTGTTTGTGGCCATTGGTTATGGTGCGTGCATGTGACGTGTGGTTATGGTGCGCGCATGTGACCCGTGGTTATGGTGTGTGTTTGTGGCCATTGGTTATGGTGCGTGCATGTGACGTGTGGTTATGGTTCGTGCATGTGACGTGTGGTTATGGTGCGTGCATGTGACGTGTGGTAATGGTGTGTGTATGTGGCGTGTGGTTATGGTGCGTGTATTTGGCGTGTGGTTATGGTGCGTGCATGTGACGTGTGGTTATAGTGTGTGCATGTGGCGTGTGGTTATGGTGCGTGTTTGTGGCGTGTGGGTATGGTGTGTGTATGTGGCGTGTGCTTATGGTGTGTGTATGCGGCGTGTGGTTTTGGTGTGTGTATGTGGCGTGTGGTTATGGTGTGTGTATGTGGCGTGTGGTTATGGTGTGTGTATGTGGCGTGTGGTTATGGTGTGTGCATGTGACCCGTGGTTATGGTGCGTGCATGTGGCGTGTGGTTATGGTGCGCGCATGTGACGTGTGGTTATGTTGCGTGCATGTGACGTGTGGTTATGGTGCGAGATGTGACCCGTAGTTATGGTGTGTGTTTGTGGCCATTGGTTATGGTGCGCGCATGTGACGTGTGGTTATGGTGCGTGCATGTGACGTGTGGTTATGGTGTGTGTTTGTGGCCATTGGTTATGGTGCGTGCATGTGACGTGTGGTTATGGTGCACGCATGTGACCCGTGGTTATGGAGTGTGTTTGTGGCCATTGGTTATGGTGCGTACATGTGACGTGTGGTTATGGTGTGTGTTTGTGTCCGTTGGTTATGGTGTGTGTTTGTGGCCATTGGTTATGGTGCGCGCATGTGACGTGTGGTTATGTTGCGCGCATGTGACGTGTGGTTATGGTGCGAGCATGTGACGTGTGGTTATGGTGTGTGTTTGTGGCCATTGGTTATGGTGCGTGCATGTGACGTGTGGTTATGGTGTGTGTTTGTGGCCATTGGTTATGGTGCGTGCATGTGACGTGTGGTTATGGTGTGTGTTTGTGGCCATTGGCTATGGTGCGTGCATGTGACGTGTGGTTATGGTGCGTGCATGTGACGTGTGGTTATGGTGCGTGCATGTGACGTGTGGTTATGTGTATGTATGTGGCGTGTGGTTATGGTGCGTGTATGTGGCGTGTGGTTATGGTGCGTGCATGTGACGTGTGGTTATAGTGTGTGCATGTGGCGTGTGGTTATGGTGCGTGTATGTGGCGTGTGGTTATGGTGTTTGTATGTGGCGTGTGGTTATGGTGTGTGTATGTGGCGTGTGGTTATGGTGTGTGTATGTGGCGTGTGGTTTTGGTGTGTGTCTGTGGCGTGTGGTTATGGTGTGTGTATGTGGCGTGTGGTTATGGTGTGTGTATGTGGCGTGTGGTTATGGTATGTGCATGTGACCCGTGGTTATGGTGCGTGCATGTGACGTGTGGTTATGGTGCGTGCATGTGACGTGTGGTTATGGTGCGTGCATGTGACGTGTGGTTATGGTGTGTGTTTGTGGCCATTGGATATGGTGCGCGCATGTGACGTGAGGTTATGGTGCGCGCATGTGACCCGTAGTTATGGTGTGTGTTTGTGGCAATTGGTTATGGTGCGCGCATGTGACGTGTGGTTATGGTGTGTGATTTTGGCCATTGGTTATGGTGCGCGCATGTGACGTGTGGTTATGGTGTGTGTTTGTGGCCATTGGTTATGGTGCGCGCATGTGATGTGTTGTTATGGTGTGTGTTTGTGGCCATTGGTTATGGTGCGCGCATGTGACATGTGGTTATGGTGTGTGTTTGTGGCCATTGGTTATGGTGCGCGCATGTGACCCGTGGTTATGGTGTGTGTTTGTGGCCATTGGTTATGGTGCGCGCATGTGACGTGTGGTTATGGTGTGTCTTTGTGGCCATTGGTTATGGTGCGCGCATATGACGTGTGGTTATGGTGCGCGCATGTCACCCGTGGTTATGGTGTGTGTTTGTGACCATTGGTTATGGTGCGCGCATGTGACGTGTTGTTATGGTGTGTGTTTGTGGCCATTGGTTATGGTGCGCGCATGTGACGTGTGGTTATGGTGTGTGTTTGTGGCCATTGGTTATGGTGCGCGCATGTGACGTGTGGTTATGGTGTGTGTTTGTGGCCATTGGTTATGGTGCGCGCATGTGACGTGTGGTTATGGTGTGTGTTTGTGGCCATTGGTTATGGTGCGCGCATGTGACCCCTGGTTATGGTGTGTGTTTGTGGCCATTGGTTATGGTGCGCGCATGTGACCCGTGGTTATGGTGTGTGTATGTGGCCATTAGTTATGGTGCGCGCATGTGACCCGTGGTTATGGTGTGTGTTTGTGGCCATTGGTTACGGTGCGCGCATGTGACCCGTCGTTATGGTGTGTGTTTGTGGCCATTGGTTATGGTGCGCGCATGTGACGTGTGGTTATGGTGTGTGTTTGTGGACATTGGTTATGGTGCGCGCATGTGACGTGTGGTTATGGTGTGTGTTTGTGGCGTGTGGTTATGGTGCGCGCATGTGACGTGTGGTTATGGTGCGCGCATGTGACGTGTAGTTATGGTGTGTGTTTGTGGCCATTGGTTATGGTGCGTGCATGTGACGTGTGGTTATGGTGCGCGCATGTGACCCGTGGTTATGGTGTGTGTTTGTGGCCATTGGTTATGGTGCGTGCATGTGACGTGTGGTTATGGTTCGTGCATGTGACGTGTGGTTATGGTGCGTGCATGTGACGTGTGGTAATGGTGTGTGTATGTGGCGTGTGGTTATGGTGCGTGTATGTGGCGTGTGGTTATGGTGCGTGCATGTGACGTGTGGTTATAGTGTGTGCATGTGGCGTGTGGTTATGGTGCGTGTTTGTGGCGTGTGGGTATGGTGTGTGTATGTGGCGTGTGCTTATGGTGTGTGTATGCGGCGTGTGGTTTTGGTGTGGCCACAAACACACACCATAACTACGGGTCACATCTCGCACAATAACCACACGTCACATGCACGCAACATAACCACACGTCACATGCGCGCACCATAACCACACGCCACATACACGCACCATAACCACGGGTCACATGCACACACCATAACCACACGCCACATACACACACCATAACCACACGCCACATACACACACCATAACCACACGCCACATACACACACCAAAACCACACGCCGCACACAGACACCATAACCACACGCCACATACACACACCATACCCACACGCCACATACACACACCATAACCACACGCCACAAACACGCACCATAACCACACGCCACATGCACACACTATAACCACACGTCACATGCACGCACCATAACCACACGCCACATACACGCACCATAACCACACGCCACATACACACACCATTACCACACGTCACATGTACGCACCATAACCACACGTCACATGCACGAACCATAACCACACGTCACATGCACGCACCATAACCAATGGCCACAAACACACACCATAACCACGGGTCACATGCGCACACCATAACCACACGTCACATGCACGCACCATAACCAATGGCCACAAACACACACCATAACTACACGTCACATGCGCGCACCATAACCACACGTCACATGCGCGCACCATAACCACACGCCACAAACACACACCATAACCACACGTCACATGCGCGCACCATAACCAATGGCCACAAACACACACCATAACCACACGTCACATGCGCGCACCATAACCAATGGCCACAAACACACACCATAACGACGGGTCACATGCGCGCACCATAACCAATGGCCACAAACACACACCATAACCACACGTCACATGCGCGCACCATAACCAATGGCCACAAACACACACCATAACGACGGGTCACATGCGCGCACCGTAACCAATGGCCACAAACACACACCATAACCACGGGTCACATGCGCGCACCATAACTAATGGCCACATACACACACCATAACCACGGGTCACATGCGCGCACCATAACCAATGGCCACAAACACACACCATAACCAGGGGTCACATGCGCGCACCATAACCAATGGCCACAAACACACACCATAACCACACGTCACATGCGCGCACCATAACCAATGGCCACAAACACACACCATAACCACACGTCACATGCGCGCACCATAACCAATGGCCACAAACACACACCATAACCACACGTCACATGCACGCACCATAACCAATGGCCACAAACACACACCATAACCACACGTCACATGCTCGCACCATAACCACACGTCACATGCGCGCAACATAACCACACGTCACATGCGCGCACCATAACCAATGGCCACAAACACACACCATAACCAACGGACACAAACACACACCATAACCACACGTCACATGTACGCACCATAACCAATGGCCACAAACACACTCCATAACCACGGGTCACATGCGTGCACCATAACCACACGTCACATGCACGCACCATAACCAATGGCCACAAACACACACCATAACCACACGTCACATGCACGCACCATAACCACACGTCACATGCGCGCACCATAACCAATGGCCACAAACACACACCATAACTACGGGTCACATCTCGCACCATAACCACACGCCACATACACACACCAAAACCACACGCCGCATACACACACCATAAGCACACGCCACATACACACACCATACCCACACGCCACAAACACGCACCATAACCACACGCCACATGCACACACTATAACCACACGTCACATGCACGCACCATAACCACACGCCACATACACGCACCATAACCACACGCCACATACACACACCATTACCACACGTCACATGCACGCACCATAACCACACGTCACATGCACGAACCATAACCACACGTCACATGCACGCACCATAACCAATGGCCACAAACACACACCATAACCACGGGTCACATGCGCGCACCATAACCACACGTCACATGCACGCACCATAACCAATGGCCACAAACACACACCATAACTACACGTCACATGCGCGCACCATAACCACACGTCACATGCGCGCACCATAACCACACGCCACAAACACACACCATAACCACACGTCACATGCGCGCACCATAACCAATGTCCACAAACACACACCATAACCACACGTCACATGCGCGCACCATAACCAATGGCCACAAACACACACCATAACGACGGGTCACATGCGCGCACCGTAACCAATGGCCACAAACACACACCATAACCACGGGTCACATGCGCGCACCATAACTAATGGCCACATACACACACCATAACCACGGGTCACATGCGCGCACCATAACCAATGGCCACAAACACACACCATAACCAGGGGTCACATGCGCGCACCATAACCAATGGCCACAAACACACACCATAACCACACGTCACATGCGCGCACCATAACCAATGGCCACAAACACACACCATAACCACACGTCACATGCGCGCACCATAACCAATGGCCACAAACACACACCATAACCACACGTCACATGCGCGCACCATAACCAATGGCCACAAACACACACCATAACAACACGTCACATGCGCGCACCATAACCAATGGTCACAAACACACACCATAACCACGGGTGACATGCGCGCACCATAACCACACGTCATATGCGCGCACCATAACCAATGGCCACAAAGACACACCATAACCACACGTCACATGCGCGCACCATAACCAATGGCCACAAACACACACCATAACCACGGGTCACATGCGCGCACCATAACCAATGGCCACAAACACACACCATAACCACATGTCACATGCGCGCACCATAACCAATGGCCACAAACACACACCATAACAACACATCACATGCGCGCACCATAACCAATGGCCACAAACACACACCATAACCACACGTCACATGCGCGCACCATAACCAATGGCCAAAATCACACACCATAACCACACGTCACATGCGCGCACCATAACCAATTGCCACAAACACACACCATAACTACGGGTCACATGCGCGCACCATAACCTCACGTCACATGCGCGCACCATATCCAATGGCCACAAACACACACCATAACCACACGTCACATGCACGCACCATAACCACACGTCACATGCACGCACCATAACCACACGTCACATGCACGCACCATAACCACGGGTCACATGCACATACCATAACCACACGCCACATACACACACCATAACCACACGCCACATACACACACCATAACCACACGCCACAGACACACACCAAAACCACACGCCACATACACACACCATAACCACACGCCACATACACACACCATAACCACACGCCACATACAAACACCATAACCACACGCCACATACACGCACCATAACCACACGCCACATGCACACACTATAACCACACGTCACATGCACGCACCATAACCACACGCCACATACACGCACCATAACCACACGCCACATACATACACATAACCACACGTCACATGCACGCACCATAACCACACGTCACATGCACGCACCATAACCACACGTCACATGCACGCACCATAGCCAATGGCCACAAACACACACCATAACCACACGTCACATGCACGCACCATAACCAATGGCCACAAACACACACCATAACCACACGTCACATGCACGCACCATAACCAATGGCCACAAACACACACCATAACCACACGTCACATGCTCGCACCATAACCACACGTCACATGCGCGCAACATAACCACACGTCACATGCGCGCACCATAACCAATGGCCACAAACACACACCATAACCAACGGACACAAACACACACCATAACCACACGTCACATGTACGCACCATAACCAATGGCCACAAACACACTCCATAACCACGGGTCACATGCGTGCACCATAACCACACGTCACATGCACGCACCATAACCAATGGCCACAAACACACACCATAACCACACGTCACATGCACGCACCATAACCACACGTCACATGCGCGCACCATAACCAATGGCCACAAACACACACCATAACTACGGGTCACATCTCGCACCATAACCACACGTCACATGCACGCAACATAACCACACGTCACATGCGCGCACCATAACCACACGCCACATGCACGCACCATAACCACGGGTCACATGCACACACCATAACCACACGCCACATACACACACCATAACCACACGCCACATACACACACCATAACCACACGCCACATACACACACCAAAACCACACGCCGCATACACACACCATAAGCACACGCCACATACACACACCATACCCACACGCCACAAACACGCACCATAACCACACGCCACATGCACACACTATAACCACACGTCACATGCACGCACCATAACCACACGCCACATACACGCACCATAACCACACGCCACATACACACACCATTACCACACGTCACATGCACGCACCATAACCACACGTCACATGCACGAACCATAACCACACGTCACATGCACGCACCATAACCAATGGCCACAAACACACACCATAACCACGGGTCACATGCGCGCACCATAACCACACGTCACATGCACGCACCATAACCAATGGCCACAAACACACACCATAACTACACGTCACATGCGCGCACCATAACCACACGTCACATGCGCGCACCATAACCACACGCCACAAACACACACCATAACCACACGTCACATGCGCGCACCATAACCAATGTCCACAAACACACACCATAACCACACGTCACATGCGCGCACCATAACCAATGGCCACAAACACACACCATAACGACGGGTCACATGCGCGCACCGTAACCAATGGCCACAAACACACACCATAACCACGGGTCACATGCGCGCACCATAACTAATGGCCACATACACACACCATAACCACGGGTCACATGCGCGCACCATAACCAATGGCCACAAACACACACCATAACCAGGGGTCACATGCGCGCACCATAACCAATGGCCACAAACACACACCATAACCACACGTCACATGCGCGCACCATAACCAATGGCCACAAACACACACCATAAACACACGTCACATGCGCGCACCATAACCAATGGCCACAAACACACACCATAACCACACGTCACATGCGCGCACCATAACCAATGGCCACAAACACACACCATAACCACGGGTCACATGCACGCACCATAACCAATGGCCACAAACACACACCATAACCACACGTCACATGCACGCACCATAACCACAAGTCACATGCGCGCAACATAACCACACGTCACATGCGCGCACCATAACCAATGGCCACAAACACACACCATAACCAACGGACACAAACACACACCATAACCACACGTCACATGTACGCACCATAACCAATGGCCACAAACACACTCCATAACCACGGGTCACATGCGCGCACCATAACCACAAGTCACATGCACGCACCATAACCAATGGCCACAAACACACACCATAACCACACGTCACATGCACGCACCATAACCACACGTCACATGCGCGCACCATAACCAATGGCCACAAACACACACCATAACTACGGGTCACATCTCGCACAATAACCACACGTCACATGCACGCAACATAACCACACGTCACATGCGCGCACCATAACCACACGCCACATACACGCACCATAACCACGGGTCACATGCACACACCATAACCACACGCCACATACACACACCATAACCACACGCCACATACACACACCATAACCACACGCCACATACACACACCAAAACCACACGCCGCACACAGACACCATAACCACACGCCACATACACACACCATACCCACACGCCACATACACACACCATAACCACACGCCACAAACACGCACCATAACCACACGCCACATGCACACACTATAACCACACGTCACATGCACGCACCATAACCACACGCCACATACACGCACCATAACCACACGCCACATACACACACCATTACCACACGTCACATGTACGCACCATAACCACACGTCACATGCACGAACCATAACCACACGTCACATGCACGCACCATAACCAATGGCCACAAACACACACCATAACCACACGTCACATGCGCGCACCATAACTAATGGCCACATACACACACCATAACCACGGGTCACATGCGCGCACCATAACCAATGGCCACAAACACACACCATAACCAGGGGTCACATGCGCGCACCATAACCAATGGCCACAAACACACACCATAACCACACGTCACATGCGCGCACCATAACCAATGGCCACAAACACACACCATAACCACACGTCACATGCGCGCACCATAACCAATGGCCACAAACACACACCATAACCACACGTCACATGCGCGCACCATAACCAATGGCCACAAACACACACCATAACAACACGTCACATGCGCGCACCATAACCAATGGTCACAAACACACACCATAACCACGGGTGACATGCGCGCACCATAACCACACGTCATATGCGCGCACCATAACCAATGGCCACAAAGACACACCATAACCACACGTCACATGCGCGCACCATAACCAATGGCCACAAACACACACCATAACCACGGGTCACATGCGCGCACCATAACCAATGGCCACAAACACACACCATAACCACATGTCACATGCGCGCACCATAACCAATGGCCACAAACACACACCATAACAACACATCACATGCGCGCACCATAACCAATGGCCACAAACACACACCATAACCACACGTCACATGCGCGCACCATAACCAATGGCCAAAATCACACACCATAACCACACGTCACATGCGCGCACCATAACCAATTGCCACAAACACACACCATAACTACGGGTCACATGCGCGCACCATAACCTCACGTCACATGCGCGCACCATATCCAATGGCCACAAACACACACCATAACCACACGTCACATGCACGCACCATAACCACACGTCACATGCACGCACCATAACCACACGTCACATGCACGCACCATAACCACGGGTCACATGCACATACCATAACCACACGCCACATACACACACCATAACCACACGCCACATACACACACCATAACCACACGCCACAGACACACACCAAAACCACACGCCACATACACACACCATAACCACACGCCACATACACACACCATAACCACACGCCACATACAAACACCATAACCACACGCCACATACACGCACCATAACCACACGCCACATGCACACACTATAACCACACGTCACATGCACGCACCATAACCACACGCCACATACACGCACCATAACCACACGCCACATACATACACATAACCACACGTCACATGCACGCACCATAACCACACGTCACATGCACGCACCATAACCACACGTCACATGCACGCACCATAGCCAATGGCCACAAACACACACCATAACCACACGTCACATGCACGCACCATAACCAATGGCCACAAACACACACCATAACCACACGTCACATGCACGCACCATAACCAATGGCCACAAACACACACCATAACCACACGTCACATGCTCGCACCATAACCACACGTCACATGCGCGCAACATAACCACACGTCACATGCGCGCACCATAACCAATGGCCACAAACACACACCATAACCAACGGACACAAACACACACCATAACCACACGTCACATGTACGCACCATAACCAATGGCCACAAACACACTCCATAACCACGGGTCACATGCGTGCACCATAACCACACGTCACATGCACGCACCATAACCAATGGCCACAAACACACACCATAACCACACGTCACATGCACGCACCATAACCACACGTCACATGCGCGCACCATAACCAATGGCCACAAACACACACCATAACTACGGGTCACATCTCGCACCATAACCACACGTCACATGCACGCAACATAACCACACGTCACATGCGCGCACCATAACCACACGCCACATGCACGCACCATAACCACGGGTCACATGCACACACCATAACCACACGCCACATACACACACCATAACCACACGCCACATACACACACCATAACCACACGCCACATACACACACCAAAACCACACGCCGCATACACACACCATAAGCACACGCCACATACACACACCATACCCACACGCCACAAACACGCACCATAACCACACGCCACATGCACACACTATAACCACACGTCACATGCACGCACCATAACCACACGCCAAATACACGCACCATAACCACACGCCACATACACACACCATTACCACACGTCACATGCACGCACCATAACCACACGTCACATGCACGAACCATAACCACACGTCACATGCACGCACCATAACCAATGGCCACAAACACACACCATAACCACGGGTCACATGCGCGCACCATAACCACACGTCACATGCACGCACCATAACCAATGGCCACAAACACACACCATAACTACACGTCACATGCGCGCACCATAACCACACGTCACATGCGCGCACCATAACCACACGCCACAAACACACACCATAACCACACGTCACATGCGCGCACCATAACCAATGTCCACAAACACACACCATAACCACACGTCACATGCGCGCACCATAACCAATGGCCACAAACACACACCATAACGACGGGTCACATGCGCGCACCGTAACCAATGGCCACAAACACACACCATAACCACGGGTCACATGCGCGCACCATAACTAATGGCCACATACACACACCATAACCACGGGTCACATGCGCGCACCATAACCAATGGCCACAAACACACACCATAACCAGGGGTCACATGCGCGCACCATAACCAATGGCCACAAACACACACCATAACCACACGTCACATGCGCGCACCATAACCAATGGCCACAAACACACACCATAAACACACGTCACATGCGCGCACCATAACCAATGGCCACAAACACACACCATAACCACACGTCACATGCGCGCACCATAACCAATGGCCACAAACACACACCATAACCACGGGTCACATGCACGCACCATAACCAATGGCCACAAACACACACCATAACCACACGTCACATGCACGCACCATAACCACAAGTCACATGCGCGCAACATAACCACACGTCACATGCGCGCACCATAACCAATGGCCACAAACACACACCATAACCAACGGACACAAACACACACCATAACCACACGTCACATGTACGCACCATAACCAATGGCCACAAACACACTCCATAACCACGGGTCACATGCGCGCACCATAACCACAAGTCACATGCACGCACCATAACCAATGGCCACAAACACACACCATAACCACACGTCACATGCACGCACCATAACCACACGTCACATGCGCGCACCATAACCAATGGCCACAAACACACACCATAACTACGGGTCACATCTCGCACAATAACCACACGTCACATGCACGCAACATAACCACACGTCACATGCGCGCACCATAACCACACGCCACATACACGCACCATAACCACGGGTCACATGCACACACCATAACCACACGCCACATACACACACCATAACCACACGCCACATACACACACCATAACCACACGCCACATACACACACCAAAACCACACGCCGCACACAGACACCATAACCACACGCCACATACACACACCATACCCACACGCCACATACACACACCATAACCACACGCCACAAACACGCACCATAACCACACGCCACATGCACACACTATAACCACACGTCACATGCACGCACCATAACCACACGCCACATACACGCACCATAACCACACGCCACATACACACACCATTACCACACGTCACATGTACGCACCATAACCACACGTCACATGCACGAACCATAACCACACGTGGCCATTGGTTATGGTGCGTGCATGTGACGTGTGGTTATGGTGCGCGCATGTGACCCGTGGTTATGGTGTGTGTTTGTGGCCATTGGTTATGGTGCGTGCATGTGACGTGTGGTTATGGTTCGTGCATGTGACGTGTGGTTATGGTGCGTGCATGTGACGTGTGGTAATGGTGTGTGTATGTGGCGTGTGGTTATGGTGCGTGTATTTGGCGTGTGGTTATGGTGCGTGCATGTGACGTGTGGTTATGGTGTTTGTGGCCATTGGTTATGGTGCGTGCATGTGACGTGTGGTTATGGTGTGCGCATGTGACCCGTGGTTATGGTGTGTGTTTGTGGCCATTGGTTATGGTGCGTGCATGTGACGTGTGGTTATGGTTCGTGCATGTGACGTGTGGTTATGGTGCGTACATGTGACGTGTGGTAATGGTGTGTGTATGTGGCGTGTGGTTATGGTGCGTGTATGTGGCGTGTGGTTATGGTGCGTGCATGTGACGTGTGGTTATAGTGTGTGCATGTGGCGTGTGGTTATGGTGCGTGTTTGTGGCGTGTGGTTATGGTGTGTGTATGTGGCGTGTGGGTATGGTGTGTGTATGTGGCGTGTGGTTATGGTGTCTGTGTGCGGCGTGTGGTTTTGGTGTGTGTATGTGGCGTGTGGTTATGGTGTGTGTATGTGGCGTGTGGTTATGGTGTGTGTATGTGGCGTGTGGTTATGGTGTGTGCATGTGACCCGTGGTTATGGTGCGTGTATGTGGCGTGTGGTTATGGTGCGCGCATGTGACGTGTGGTTATGTTGCGTGCATGTGACGTGTGGTTATTGTGCGAGATGTGACCCGTAGTTATGGTGTGTGTTTGTGGCCATTGGTTATGGTGCGCGCATGTGACGTGTGGTTATGGTGCGTGCATGTGACGTGTGGTTATGGTGTGTGTTTGTGGCCATTGGTTATGGTGCGTGCATGTGACTTGTGGTTATGGTGCGCGCATGTGACCCGTGGTTATGGAGTGTGTTTGTGGCCATTGGTTATGGTGCGTACATGTGACGTGTGGTTATGGTGTGTGTTTGTGTCCGTTGGTTATGGTGTGTGTTTGTGGCCATTGGTTATGGTGCGCGCATGTGACGTGTGGTTATGTTGCGCGCATGTGACTTGTGGTTATGGTGCGTGCATGTGACGTGTGGTTATGGTGTGTGTTTGTGGCCATTGGTTATGGTGCGTGCATGTGACCCGTGGTTATGGTGTGTGTTTGTGGCCATTGGTTATGGTGCGCGCATGTGACGTGTGGTTATGGTGTGTGTTTGTGGCCATTGGTTATGGTGCGCGCATGTGACGTGTGTTTATGGTGTGTGTTTGTGGCCATTGGTTATGGTGCGCGCATGTGACGTGTGGTTATGGTGTGTGTTTGTGGCCATTGGTTATGGTGCGCGCATGTGACCCCTGGTTATGGTGTGTGTTTGTGGCCATTGGTTATGGTGCGCGCATGTGACCCGTGGTTATGGTGTGTGTATGTGGCCATTAGTTATGGTGCGCGCATGTGACCCGTGGTTATGGTGTGTGTTTGTGGCCATTGGTTACGGTGCGCGCATGTGACCCGTCGTTATGGTGTGTGTTTGTGGCCATTGGTTATGGTGCGCGCATGTGACGTGTGGTTATGGTGTGTGTTTGTGGACATTGGTTATGGTGCGCGCATGTGACGTGTGGTTATGGTGTGTGTTTGTGGCGTGTGGTTATGGTGCGCGCATGTGACGTGTGGTTATGGTGCGCGCATGTGACGTGTAGTTATGGTGTGTGTTTGTGGCCATTGGTTATGGTGCGTGCATGTGACGTGTGGTTATGGTGCGCGCATGTGACCCGTGGTTATGGTGTGTGTTTGTGGCCATTGGTTATGGTGCGTGCATGTGACGTGTGGTTATGGTTCGTGCATGTGACGTGTGGTTATGGTGCGTGCATGTGACGTGTGGTAATGGTGTGTGTATGTGGCGTGTGGTTATGGTGCGTGTATGTGGCGTGTGGTTATGGTGCGTGCATGTGACGTGTGGTTATAGTGTGTGCATGTGGCGTGTGGTTATGGTGCGTGTTTGTGGCGTGTGGGTATGGTGTGTGTATGTGGCGTGTGCTTATGGTGTGTGTATGCGGCGTGTGGTTTTGGTGTGTGTATGTGGCGTGTGGTTATGGTGTGTGTATGTGGCGTGTGGTTATGGTGTGTGTATGTGGCGTGTGGTTATGGTGTGTGCATGTGACCCGTGGTTATGGTGCGTGCATGTGGCGTGTGGTTATGGTGCGCGCATGTGACGTGTGGTTATGTTGCGTGCATGTGACGTGTGGTTATGGTGCGAGATGTGACCCGTAGTTATGGTGTGTGTTTGTGGCCATTGGTTATGGTGCGCGCATGTGACGTGTGGTTATGGTGCGTGCATGTGACGTGTGGTTATGGTGTGTGTTTGTGGCCATTGGTTATGGTGCGTGCATGTGACGTGTGGTTATGGTGCACGCATGTGACCCGTGGTTATGGAGTGTGTTTGTGGCCATTGGTTATGGTGCGTACATGTGACGTGTGGTTATGGTGTGTGTTTGTGTCCGTTGGTTATGGTGTGTGTTTGTGGCCATTGGTTATGGTGCGCGCATGTGACGTGTGGTTATGTTGCGCGCATGTGACGTGTGGTTATGGTGCGAGCATGTGACGTGTGGTTATGGTGTGTGTTTGTGGCCATTGGTTATGGTGCGTGCATGTGACGTGTGGTTATGGTGTGTGTTTGTGGCCATTGGTTATGGTGCGTGCATGTGACGTGTGGTTATGGTGTGTGTTTGTGGCCATTGGCTATGGTGCGTGCATGTGACGTGTGGTTATGGTGCGTGCATGTGACGTGTGGTTATGGTGCGTGCATGTGACGTGTGGTTATGTGTATGTATGTGGCGTGTGGTTATGGTGCGTGTATGTGGCGTGTGGTTATGGTGCGTGCATGTGACGTGTGGTTATAGTGTGTGCATGTGGCGTGTGGTTATGGTGCGTGTATGTGGCGTGTGGTTATGGTGTTTGTATGTGGCGTGTGGTTATGGTGTGTGTATGTGGCGTGTGGTTATGGTGTGTGTATGTGGCGTGTGGTTTTGGTGTGTGTCTGTGGCGTGTGGTTATGGTGTGTGTATGTGGCGTGTGGTTATGGTGTGTGTATGTGGCGTGTGGTTATGGTATGTGCATGTGACCCGTGGTTATGGTGCGTGCATGTGACGTGTGGTTATGGTGCGTGCATGTGACGTGTGGTTATGGTGCGTGCATGTGACGTGTGGTTATGGTGTGTGTTTGTGGCCATTGGATATGGTGCGCGCATGTGACGTGAGGTTATGGTGCGCGCATGTGACCCGTAGTTATGGTGTGTGTTTGTGGCAATTGGTTATGGTGCGCGCATGTGACGTGTGGTTATGGTGTGTGATTTTGGCCATTGGTTATGGTGCGCGCATGTGACGTGTGGTTATGGTGTGTGTTTGTGGCCATTGGTTATGGTGCGCGCATGTGATGTGTTGTTATGGTGTGTGTTTGTGGCCATTGGTTATGGTGCGCGCATGTGACATGTGGTTATGGTGTGTGTTTGTGGCCATTGGTTATGGTGCGCGCATGTGACCCGTGGTTATGGTGTGTGTTTGTGGCCATTGGTTATGGTGCGCGCATGTGACGTGTGGTTATGGTGTGTCTTTGTGGCCATTGGTTATGGTGCGCGCATATGACGTGTGGTTATGGTGCGCGCATGTCACCCGTGGTTATGGTGTGTGTTTGTGACCATTGGTTATGGTGCGCGCATGTGACGTGTTGTTATGGTGTGTGTTTGTGGCCATTGGTTATGGTGCGCGCATGTGACGTGTGGTTATGGTGTGTGTTTGTGGCCATTGGTTATGGTGCGCGCATGTGACGTGTGGTTATGGTGTGTGTTTGTGGCCATTGGTTATGGTGCGCGCATGTGACGTGTGGTTATGGTGTGTGTTTGTGGCCATTGGTTATGGTGCGCGCATGTGACCCCTGGTTATGGTGTGTGTTTGTGGCCATTGGTTATGGTGCGCGCATGTGACCCGTGGTTATGGTGTGTGTATGTGGCCATTAGTTATGGTGCGCGCATGTGACCCGTGGTTATGGTGTGTGTTTGTGGCCATTGGTTACGGTGCGCGCATGTGACCCGTCGTTATGGTGTGTGTTTGTGGCCATTGGTTATGGTGCGCGCATGTGACGTGTGGTTATGGTGTGTGTTTGTGGACATTGGTTATGGTGCGCGCATGTGACGTGTGGTTATGGTGTGTGTTTGTGGCGTGTGGTTATGGTGCGCGCATGTGACGTGTGGTTATGGTGCGCGCATGTGACGTGTAGTTATGGTGTGTGTTTGTGGCCATTGGTTATGGTGCGTGCATGTGACGTGTGGTTATGGTGCGCGCATGTGACCCGTGGTTATGGTGTGTGTTTGTGGCCATTGGTTATGGTGCGTGCATGTGACGTGTGGTTATGGTTCGTGCATGTGACGTGTGGTTATGGTGCGTGCATGTGACGTGTGGTAATGGTGTGTGTATGTGGCGTGTGGTTATGGTGCGTGTATGTGGCGTGTGGTTATGGTGCGTGCATGTGACGTGTGGTTATAGTGTGTGCATGTGGCGTGTGGTTATGGTGCGTGTTTGTGGCGTGTGGGTATGGTGTGTGTATGTGGCGTGTGCTTATGGTGTGTGTATGCGGCGTGTGGTTTTGGTGTGTGTATGTGGCGTGTGGTTATGGTGTGTGTATGTGGCGTGTGGTTATGGTGTGTGTATGTGGCGTGTGGTTATGGTGTGTGCATGTGACCCGTGGTTATGGTGCGTGCATGTGGCGTGTGGTTATGGTGCGCGCATGTGACGTGTGGTTATGTTGCGTGCATGTGACGTGTGGTTATGGTGCGAGATGTGACCCGTAGTTATGGTGTGTGTTTGTGGCCATTGGTTATGGTGCGCGCATGTGACGTGTGGTTATGGTGCGTGCATGTGACGTGTGGTTATGGTGTGTGTTTGTGGCCATTGGTTATGGTGCGTGCATGTGACGTGTGGTTATGGTGCACGCATGTGACCCGTGGTTATGGAGTGTGTTTGTGGCCATTGGTTATGGTGCGTACATGTGACGTGTGGTTATGGTGTGTGTTTGTGTCCGTTGGTTATGGTGTGTGTTTGTGGCCATTGGTTATGGTGCGCGCATGTGACGTGTGGTTATGTTGCGCGCATGTGACGTGTGGTTATGGTGCGAGCATGTGACGTGTGGTTATGGTGTGTGTTTGTGGCCATTGGTTATGGTGCGTGCATGTGACGTGTGGTTATGGTGTGTGTTTGTGGCCATTGGTTATGGTGCCTGCATGTGACGTGTGGTTATGGTGTGTGTTTGTGGCCATTGGCTATGGTGCGTGCATGTGACGTGTGGTTATGGTGCGTGCATGTGACGTGTGGTTATGGTGCGTGCATGTGACGTGTGGTTATGTGTATGTATGTGGCGTGTGGTTATGGTGCGTGTATGTGGCGTGTGGTTATGGTGCGTGCATGTGACGTGTGGTTATAGTGTGTGCATGTGGCGTGTGGTTATGGTGCGTGTATGTGGCGTGTGGTTATGGTGTTTGTATGTGGCGTGTGGTTATGGTGTGTGTATGTGGCGTGTGGTTATGGTGTGTGTATGTGGCGTGTGGTTTTGGTGTGTGTCTGTGGCGTGTGGTTATGGTGTGTGTATGTGGCGTGTGGTTATGGTGTGTGTATGTGGCGTGTGGTTATTGTATGTGCATGTGACCCGTGGTTATGGTGCGTGCATGTGACGTGTGGTTATGGTGCGTGCATGTGACGTGTGGTTATGGTGCGTGCATGTGACGTGTGGTTATGGTGTGTGTTTGTGGCCATTGGATATGGTGCGCGCATGTGACGTGAGGTTATGGTGCGCGCATGTGACCCGTAGTTATGGTGTGTGTTTGTGGCAATTGGTTATGGTGCGCGCATGTGACGTGTGGTTATGGTGTGTGATTTTGGCCATTGGTTATGGTGCGCGCATGTGACGTGTGGTTATGGTGTGTGTTTGTGGCCATTGGTTATGGTGCGCGCATGTGATGTGTTGTTATGGTGTGTGTTTGTGGCCATTGGTTATGGTGCGCGCATGTGACATGTGGTTATGGTGTGTGTTTGTGGCCATTGGTTATGGTGCGCGCATGTGACCCGTGGTTATGGTGTGTGTTTGTGGCCATTGGTTATGGTGCGCGCATGTGACGTGTGGTTATGGTGTGTCTTTGTGGCCATTGGTTATGGTGCGCGCATATGACGTGTGGTTATGGTGCGCGCATGTCACCCGTGGTTATGGTGTGTGTTTGTGGCCATTGGTTATGGTGCGCGCATGTGACGTGTGGTTATGGTGTGTGTTTGTGGCCATTGGTTATGGTGCGCGCATGTGACGTGTGGTTATGGTGTGTGTTTGTGGCCATTGGTTATGGTGCGCGCATGTGACGTGTGGTTATGGTGTGTGTTTGTGGCCATTGGTTATGGTGCGTACATGTGACGTGTGGTTATGGTGTGTGTTTGTGGCCATTGTTTATGGTGCGTGCATGTGACGTGTGGTTATGGTGCGTGCATGTGACGGGTTGTTATGGTGTGTGTTTGTGGCCATTGGATATGGTGCGCGCATGTGACGTGAGGTTATGGTGCGCGCATGTGACCCGTGGTTATGGTGTGTGTTTGTGGCAATTGGTTATGGTGCGCGCATGTGACGTCTGGTTATGGTGTGTGATTGTGGCCATTGGTTATGGTGCGCGCATGTGACGTGTGGTTATGGTGTGTGTTTGTGGCCATTGGTTATGGTGCGCGCATGTGACGTGTTGTTATGGTGTGTGTTTGTGGCCATTGGTTATGGTGCGCGCATGTGACGTGTGGTTATGGTGTGTGTTTGTGGCCATTGGTTATGGTGCGCGCATGTGACCCGTGGTTATGGTGTGTGTTTGTGGCCATTGGTTATGGTGCGCGCATGTGACGTGTGGTTATGGTGTGTGTTTGTGGCCATTGGTTATGGTGCGCGCATGTGACGTGTGGTTATGGTGTGTGTATGTGGCCATTGGTTATGGTGCGCGCATGTGACCCGTGGTTATGGTGTGTGTTTGTGGCCATTGGTTATGGTGCGCGCATGTGACCCGTGGTTATGGTGTGTGTATGTGGCCATTGGTTATGGTGCGCGCATGTGACCCGTGGTTATGGTGTGTGTTTGTGGCCATTGGTTATGGTGCGCGCATGTGACCCGTCGTTATGGTGTGTGTTTGTGGCCATTGGTTATGGTGCGCGCATGTGACGTGTGGTTATGGTGTGTGTTTGTGGCCATTGGTTATGGTGCGCGCATGTGACGTGTGGTTATGGTGTGTGTTTGTGGCGTGTGGTTATGGTGCGCGCATGTGACGTGTGGTTATGGTGCGCGCATGTGACGTGTAGTTATGGTGTGTGTTTGTGGCCATTGGTTATGGTGCGTGCATGTGACGTGTGGTTATGGTGTGCGCATGTGACCCGTGGTTATGGTGTGTGTTTGTGGCCATTGGTTATGGTGCGTGCATGTGACGTGTGGTTATGGTTCGTGCATGTGACGTGTGGTTATGGTGCGTACATGTGACGTGTGGTAATGGTGTGTGTATGTGGCGTGTGGTTATGGTGCGTGTATGTGGCGTGTGGTTATGGTGCGTGCATGTGACGTGTGGTTATAGTGTGTGCATGTGGCGTGTGGTTATGGTGCGTGTTTGTGGCGTGTGGTTATGGTGTGTGTATGTGGCGTGTGGGTATGGTGTGTGTATGTGGCGTGTGGTTATGGTGTCTGTGTGCGGCGTGTGGTTTTGGTGTGTGTATGTGGCGTGTGGTTATGGTGTGTGTATGTGGCGTGTGGTTATGGTGTGTGTATGTGGCGTGTGGTTATGGTGTGTGCATGTGACCCGTGGTTATGGTGCGTGTATGTGGCGTGTGGTTATGGTGCGCGCATGTGACGTGTGGTTATGTTGCGTGCATGTGACGTGTGGTTATTGTGCGAGATGTGACCCGTAGTTATGGTGTGTGTTTGTGGCCACACCAAAACCACACGCCGCATACACACACCATAAGCACACGCCACATACACACACCATACCCACACGCCACAAACACGCACCATAACCACACGCCACATGCACACACTATAACCACACGTCACATGCACGCACCATAACCACACGCCACATACACGCACCATAACCACACGCCACATACACACACCATTACCACACGTCACATGCACGCACCATAACCACACGTCACATGCACGAACCATAACCACACGTCACATGCACGCACCATAACCAATGGCCACAAACACACACCATAACCACGGGTCACATGCGCGCACCATAACCACACGTCACATGCACGCACCATAACCAATGGCCACAAACACACACCATAACTACACGTCACATGCGCGCACCATAACCACACGTCACATGCGCGCACCATAACCACACGCCACAAACACACACCATAACCACACGTCACATGCGCGCACCATAACCAATGTCCACAAACACACACCATAACCACACGTCACATGCGCGCACCATAACCAATGGCCACAAACACACACCATAACGACGGGTCACATGCGCGCACCGTAACCAATGGCCACAAACACACACCATAACCACGGGTCACATGCGCGCACCATAACTAATGGCCACATACACACACCATAACCACGGGTCACATGCGCGCACCATAACCAATGGCCACAAACACACACCATAACCAGGGGTCACATGCGCGCACCATAACCAATGGCCACAAACACACACCATAACCACACGTCACATGCGCGCACCATAACCAATGGCCACAAACACACACCATAACCACACGTCACATGCGCGCACCATAACCAATGGCCACAAACACACACCATAACCACACGTCACATGCGCGCACCATAACCAATGGCCACAAACACACACCATAACAACACGTCACATGCGCGCACCATAACCAATGGTCACAAACACACACCATAACCACGGGTGACATGCGCGCACCATAACCACACGTCATATGCGCGCACCATAACCAATGGCCACAAAGACACACCATAACCACACGTCACATGCGCGCACCATAACCAATGGCCACAAACACACACCATAACCACGGGTCACATGCGCGCACCATAACCAATGGCCACAAACACACACCATAACCACATGTCACATGCGCGCACCATAACCAATGGCCACAAACACACACCATAACAACACATCACATGCGCGCACCATAACCAATGGCCACAAACACACACCATAACCACACGTCACATGCGCGCACCATAACCAATGGCCAAAATCACACACCATAACCACACGTCACATGCGCGCACCATAACCAATTGCCACAAACACACACCATAACTACGGGTCACATGCGCGCACCATAACCTCACGTCACATGCGCGCACCATATCCAATGGCCACAAACACACACCATAACCACACGTCACATGCACGCACCATAACCACACGTCACATGCACGCACCATAACCACACGTCACATGCACGCACCATAACCACGGGTCACATGCACATACCATAACCACACGCCACATACACACACCATAACCACACGCCACATACACACACCATAACCACACGCCACAGACACACACCAAAACCACACGCCACATACACACACCATAACCACACGCCACATACACACACCATAACCACACGCCACATACAAACACCATAACCACACGCCACATACACGCACCATAACCACACGCCACATGCACACACTATAACCACACGTCACATGCACGCACCATAACCACACGCCACATACACGCACCATAACCACACGCCACATACATACACATAACCACACGTCACATGCACGCACCATAACCACACGTCACATGCACGCACCATAACCACACGTCACATGCACGCACCATAGCCAATGGCCACAAACACACACCATAACCACACGTCACATGCACGCACCATAACCAATGGCCACAAACACACACCATAACCACACGTCACATGCACGCACCATAACCAATGGCCACAAACACACACCATAACCACACGTCACATGCTCGCACCATAACCACACGTCACATGCGCGCAACATAACCACACGTCACATGCGCGCACCATAACCAATGGCCACAAACACACACCATAACCAACGGACACAAACACACACCATAACCACACGTCACATGTACGCACCATAACCAATGGCCACAAACACACTCCATAACCACGGGTCACATGCGTGCACCATAACCACACGTCACATGCACGCACCATAACCAATGGCCACAAACACACACCATAACCACACGTCACATGCACGCACCATAACCACACGTCACATGCGCGCACCATAACCAATGGCCACAAACACACACCATAACTACGGGTCACATCTCGCACCATAACCACACGTCACATGCACGCAACATAACCACACGTCACATGCGCGCACCATAACCACACGCCACATGCACGCACCATAACCACGGGTCACATGCACACACCATAACCACACGCCACATACACACACCATAACCACACGCCACATACACACACCATAACCACACGCCACATACACACACCAAAACCACACGCCGCATACACACACCATAAGCACACGCCACATACACACACCATACCCACACGCCACAAACACGCACCATAACCACACGCCACATGCACACACTATAACCACACGTCACATGCACGCACCATAACCACACGCCAAATACACGCACCATAACCACACGCCACATACACACACCATTACCACACGTCACATGCACGCACCATAACCACACGTCACATGCACGAACCATAACCACACGTCACATGCACGCACCATAACCAATGGCCACAAACACACACCATAACCACGGGTCACATGCGCGCACCATAACCACACGTCACATGCACGCACCATAACCAATGGCCACAAACACACACCATAACTACACGTCACATGCGCGCACCATAACCACACGTCACATGCGCGCACCATAACCACACGCCACAAACACACACCATAACCACACGTCACATGCGCGCACCATAACCAATGTCCACAAACACACACCATAACCACACGTCACATGCGCGCACCATAACCAATGGCCACAAACACACACCATAACGACGGGTCACATGCGCGCACCGTAACCAATGGCCACAAACACACACCATAACCACGGGTCACATGCGCGCACCATAACTAATGGCCACATACACACACCATAACCAGGGGTCACATGCGCGCACCATAACCAATGGCCACAAACACACACCATAACCAGGGGTCACATGCGCGCACCATAACCAATGGCCACAAACACACACCATAACCACACGTCACATGCGCGCACCATAACCAATGGCCACAAACACACACCATAAACACACGTCACATGCGCGCACCATAACCAATGGCCACAAACACACACCATAACCACACGTCACATGCGCGCACCATAACCAATGGCCACAAACACACACCATAACCACGGGTCACATGCACGCACCATAACCAATGGCCACAAACACACACCATAACCACACGTCACATGCACGCACCATAACCACAAGTCACATGCGCGCAACATAACCACACGTCACATGCGCGCACCATAACCAATGGCCACAAACACACACCATAACCAACGGACACAAACACACACCATAACCACACGTCACATGTACGCACCATAACCAATGGCCACAAACACACTCCATAACCACGGGTCACATGCGCGCACCATAACCACAAGTCACATGCACGCACCATAACCAATGGCCACAAACACACACCATAACCACACGTCACATGCACGCACCATAACCACACGTCACATGCGCGCACCATAACCAATGGCCACAAACACACACCATAACTACGGGTCACATCTCGCACAATAACCACACGTCACATGCACGCAACATAACCACACGTCACATGCGCGCACCATAACCACACGCCACATACACGCACCATAACCACGGGTCACATGCACACACCATAACCACACGCCACATACACACACCATAACCACACGCCACATACACACACCATAACCACACGCCACATACACACACCAAAACCACACGCCGCACACAGACACCATAACCACACGCCACATACACACACCATACCCACACGCCACATACACACACCATAACCACACGCCACAAACACGCACCATAACCACACGCCACATGCACACACTATAACCACACGTCACATGCACGCACCATAACCACACGCCACATACACGCACCATAACCACACGCCACATACACACACCATTACCACACGTCACATGTACGCACCATAACCACACGTCACATGCACGAACCATAACCACACGTCACATGCACGCACCATAACCAATGGCCACAAACACACACCATAACCACGGGTCACATGCGCACACCATAACCACACGTCACATGCACGCACCATAACCAATGGCCACAAACACACACCATAACTACACGTCACATGCGCGCACCATAACCACACGTCACATGCGCGCACCATAACCACACGCCACAAACACACACCATAACCACACGTCACATGCGCGCACCATAACCAATGGCCACAAACACACACCATAACCACACGTCACATGCGCGCACCATAACCAATGGCCACAAACACACACCATAACGACGGGTCACATGCGCGCACCATAACCAATGGCCACAAACACACACCATAACCACGGGTCACATGCGCGCACCATAACCAATGGCCACATACACACACCATAACCACGGGTCACATGCGCGCACCATAACCAATGGCCACAAACACACACCATAACCACGGGTCACATGCGCGCACCATAACCAATGGCCACATACACACACCATAACCACACGTCACATGCGCGCACCATAACCAATGGCCACAAACACACACCATAACCACACGTCACATGCGCGCACCATAACCAATGGCCACAAACACACACCATAACCACGGGTCACATGCGCGCACCATAACCAATGGCCACAAACACACACCATAACCACACGTCACATGCGCGCACCATAACCAATGGCCACAAACACACACCATAACAACACGTCACATGCGCGCACCATAACCAATGGCCACAAACACACACCATAACCACACGTCACATGCGCGCACCATAACCAATGGCCACAATCACACACCATAACCAGACGTCACATGCGCGCACCATAACCAATTGCCACAAACACACACCATAACCACGGGTCACATGCGCGCACCATAACCTCACGTCACATGCGCGCACCATATCCAATGGCCACAAACACACACCATAACAACCCGTCACATGCACGCACCATAACCACACGTCACATGCACGCACCATAAACAATGGCCACAAACACACACCATAACCACACGTCACATGTACGCACCATAACCAATGGCCACAAACACACACCATAACCACACGTCACATGCGCGCACCATAACCAATGGCCACAAACACACACCATAACCACACGTCACATGCGCGCACCATAACCAATGGCCACAAACACACACCATAACCACACGTCACATGCGCGCACCATAACCAATGGCCACAAACACACACCATAACCACGGGTGACATGCGCGCACCATAACCACACGTCATATGCGCGCACCATAACCAATGGCCACAAAGACACACCATAACCACACGTCACATGCGCGCACCATAACCAATGGCCACAAACACACACCATAACCACGGGTCACATGCGCGCACCATAACCAATGGCCACAAACACACACCATAACCACATGTCACATGCGCGCACCATAACCAATGGCCACAAACACACACCATAACAACACATCACATGCGCGCACCATAACCAATGGCCACAAACACACACCATAACCACACGTCACATGCGCGCACCATAACCAATGGCCAAAATCACACACCATAACCACACGTCACATGCGCGCACCATAACCAATTGCCACAAACACACACCATAACTACGGGTCACATGCGCGCACCATAACCTCACGTCACATGCGCGCACCATATCCAATGGCCACAAACACACACCATAACCACACGTCACATGCACGCACCATAACCACACGTCACATGCACGCACCATAACCACACGTCACATGCACGCACCATAACCACGGGTCACATGCACATACCATAACCACACGCCACATACACACACCATAACCACACGCCACATACACACACCATAACAACACGCCACAGACACACACCAAAACCACACGCCACATACACACACCATAACCACACGCCACATACACACACCATAACCACACGCCACATACAAACACCATAACCACACGCCACATACACGCACCATAACCACACGCCACATGCACACACTATAACCACACGTCACATGCACGCACCATAACCACACGCCACATACACGCACCATAACCACACGCCACATACATACACATAACCACACGTCACATGCACGCACCATAACCACACGTCACATGCACGCACCATAACCACACGTCACATGCACGCACCATAGCCAATGGCCACAAACACACACCATAACCACACGTCACATGCACGCACCATAACCAATGGCCACAAACACACACCATAACCACACGTCACATGCACGCACCATAACCAATGGCCACAAACACACACCATAACCACACGTCACATGCTCGCACCATAACCACACGTCACATGCGCGCAACATAACCACACGTCACATGCGCGCACCATAACCAATGGCCACAAACACACACCATAACCAACGGACACAAACACACACCATAACCACACGTCACATGTACGCACCATAACCAATGGCCACAAACACACTCCATAACCACGGGTCACATGCGTGCACCATAACCACACGTCACATGCACGCACCATAACCAATGGCCACAAACACACACCATAACCACACGTCACATGCACGCACCATAACCACACGTCACATGCGCGCACCATAACCAATGGCCACAAACACACACCATAACTACGGGTCACATCTCGCACCATAACCACACGTCACATGCACGCAACATAACCACACGTCACATGCGCGCACCATAACCACACGCCACATGCACGCACCATAACCACGGGTCACATGCACACACCATAACCACACGCCACATACACACACCATAACCACACGCCACATACACACACCATAACCACACGCCACATACACACACCAAAACCACACGCCGCATACACACACCATAAGCACACGCCACATACACACACCATACCCACACGCCACAAACACGCACCATAACCACACGCCACATGCACACACTATAACCACACGTCACATGCACGCACCATAACCACACGCCACATACACGCACCATAACCACACGCCACATACACACACCATTACCACACGTCACATGCACGCACCATAACCACACGTCACATGCACGAACCATAACCACACGTCACATGCACGCACCATAACCAATGGCCACAAACACACACCATAACCACGGGTCACATGCGCGCACCATAACCACACGTCACATGCACGCACCATAACCAATGGCCACAAACACACACCATAACTACACGTCACATGCGCGCACCATAACCACACGTCACATGCGCGCACCATAACCACACGCCACAAACACACACCATAACCACACGTCACATGCGCGCACCATAACCAATGTCCACAAACACACACCATAACCACACGTCACATGCGCGCACCATAACCAATGGCCACAAACACACACCATAACGACGGGTCACATGCGCGCACCGTAACCAATGGCCACAAACACACACCATAACCACGGGTCACATGCGCGCACCATAACTAATGGCCACATACACACACCATAACCACGGGTCACATGCGCGCACCATAACCAATGGCCACAAACACACACCATAACCAGGGGTCACATGCGCGCACCATAACCAATGGCCACAAACACACACCATAACCACACGTCACATGCGCGCACCATAACCAATGGCCACAAACACACACCATAAACACACGTCACATGCGCGCACCATAACCAATGGCCACAAACACACACCATAACCACACGTCACATGCGCGCACCATAACCAATGGCCACAAACACACACCATAACCACGGGTCACATGCACGCACCATAACCAATGGCCACAAACACACACCATAACCACACGTCACATGCACGCACCATAACCACAAGTCACATGCGCGCAACATAACCACACGTCACATGCGCGCACCATAACCAATGGCCACAAACACACACCATAACCAACGGACACAAACACACACCATAACCACACGTCACATGTACGCACCATAACCAATGGCCACAAACACACTCCATAACCACGGGTCACATGCGCGCACCATAACCACAAGTCACATGCACGCACCATAACCAATGGCCACAAACACACACCATAACCACACGTCACATGCACGCACCATAACCACACGTCACATGCGCGCACCATAACCAATGGCCACAAACACACACCATAACTACGGGTCACATCTCGCACAATAACCACACGTCACATGCACGCAACATAACCACACGTCACATGCGCGCACCATAACCACACGCCACATACACGCACCATAACCACGGGTCACATGCACACACCATAACCACACGCCACATACACACACCATAACCACACGCCACATACACACACCATAACCACACGCCACATACACACACCAAAACCACACGCCGCACACAGACACCATAACCACACGCCACATACACACACCATACCCACACGCCACATACACACACCATAACCACACGCCACAAACACGCACCATAACCACACGCCACATGCACACACTATAACCACACGTCACATGCACGCACCATAACCACACGCCACATACACGCACCATAACCACACGCCACATACACACACCATTACCACACGTCACATGTACGCACCATAACCACACGTCACATGCACGAACCATAACCACACGTCACATGCACGCACCATAACCAATGGCCACAAACACACACCATAACCACGGGTCACATGCGCACACCATAACCACACGTCACATGCACGCACCATAACCAATGGCCACAAACACACACCATAACTACACGTCACATGCGCGCACCATAACCACACGTCACATGCGCGCACCATAACCACACGCCACAAACACACACCATAACCACACGTCACATGCGCGCACCATAACCAATGGCCACAAACACACACCATAACCACACGTCACATGCGCGCACCATAACCAATGGCCACAAACACACACCATAACGACGGGTCACATGCGCGCACCATAACCAATGGCCACAAACACACACCATAACCACGGGTCACATGCGCGCACCATAACCAATGGCCACATACACACACCATAACCACGGGTCACATGCGCGCACCATAACCAATGGCCACAAACACACACCATAACCACGGGTCACATGCGCGCACCATAACCAATGGCCACATACACACACCATAACCACACGTCACATGCGCGCACCATAACCAATGGCCACAAACACACACCATAACCACACGTCACATGCGCGCACCATAACCAATGGCCACAAACACACACCATAACCACGGGTCACATGCGCGCACCATAACCAATGGCCACAAACACACACCATAACCACACGTCACATGCGCGCACCATAACCAATGGCCACAAACACACACCATAACAACACGTCACATGCGCGCACCATAACCAATGGCCACAAACACACACCATAACCACACGTCACATGCGCGCACCATAACCAATGGCCACAATCACACACCATAACCAGACGTCACATGCGCGCACCATAACCAATTGCCACAAACACACACCATAACCACGGGTCACATGCGCGCACCATAACCTCACGTCACATGCGCGCACCATATCCAATGGCCACAAACACACACCATAACAACCCGTCACATGCACGCACCATAACCACACGTCACATGCACGCACCATAAACAATGGCCACAAACACACACCATAACCACACGTCACATGTACGCACCATAACCAATGGCCACAAACACACACCATAACCACACGTCACATGCGCGCACCATAACCAATGGCCACAAACACACACCATAACCACACGTCACATGCGCGCACCATAACCAATGGCCACAAACACACACCATAACCACACGTCACATGCGCGCACCATAACCAATGGCCACAAACACACACCATAACCACGGGTGACATGCGCGCACCATAACCACACGTCACATGCGCGCACCATAACCAATGGCCACAAACACACACCATAACCACACGTCACATGCACGTACCATAACCACACGTCACATGCGCGCACCATAACCAATGGCCACAAACACACACCATAACCACACGTCACATGCGCGCAACATAACCACACGTCACATGCACGCACCATAACCACACGTCACATGCGCGCACCATAACCAATGGCCACAAACACACACCATAACCACGGGTCACATGCGCGCACCATAACCAATGGCCACAAACACACACCATAACCACGGGTCACATGCGCGTGTCTCCGGTCTAGCTACGCCCTTCGAGGCGGCTCGGGTTCGAATGAACAAACAAAGTCGTGGATCTAGTCTTTAATATGTATTGGTCAGATCCTGTAGGTTTATTATTAAACCCTACAAAAATGGTTTCAAATGTGCCGATCAATGTGGCGATCTGTTTGTGTCCGTTGTCTGTGTGTGTCTGACGTAGTGCGGGAAAGTAGCGAAAGTAGTGCGGTGAATAAATATTAGTACTCGTGCACAACAATGGGTTAACAACCACTATTAGTTAACTAATATTTCAACTACTACATTGGAGTGCTAATTTGACTAATGGAAAAGGTGTTTTACTATATATATATCTATATAGTAAAAGGACATCTTAGCTTACACCCCATGACATATTCCCCCCTGTTAAACAATGACGTCACGACATTTTACGACAAAAAAACCAACATGACGTCGCAGGATTACAGCAATCGCGATATGCGGTGAATATTTAAGCACAGATTAAACACGACTAGTGTTTTAAATCTCTCTCACAATATAATAGTCAATAATGTCATATTTTAATGACATTTTGCAAACGCATATAATATACCGCGTACACTTAGTAGACGGAAGTCGGTAATAACTATATTATGTTTCAAACTTTTAAAATACTTAAATTCAATGCATAACAAAACTAATGACATTTGTACATCGATTAGGTAGTAAAACAATCATTCCAACACTATGCTGAATATGCTAACACTTTGCTTACATTTGGAAATGGCCACTAGTTTGCCACTTCGGAGCGCGGCGGTTCCTGGTCGACCTACGTAATTCCGGATATACGTCATCATCGGGTGGCGTATGTTCTCCTCGCCTCTGTGGGATGACGTATTTAGTACCGGCTGGAGCGACATCTTCTAAAACATTCTCTGATGTTTTAACATCAGTTTGTCTTAGGGGCAAAATAAGATTGCGGTGTAGTCTTCGAACCCGTCTTGCTTTTGGATCATTCCTTTTAACGTCATAGACGGGAACCTCCGGATTTGGTTGGTCCAAGACAAGGCGCGCACCATAACCAATGGCCACAAACACACACCATAACTACGGGTCACATCTCGCACCATAACCACACGTCACATGCACGCAACATAACCACACGTCACATGCGCGCACCATAACCACACGCCACATGCACGCACCATAACCACGGGTCACATGCACACACCATAACCACACGCCACATACACACACCATAACCACACGCCACATACACACACCATAACCACACGCCACATACACACACCAAAACCACACGCCGCATACACACACCATAAGCACACGCCACATACACACACCATACCCACACGCCACAAACACGCACCATAACCACACGCCACATGCACACACTATAACCACACGTCACATGCACGCACCATAACCACACGCCACATACACGCACCATAACCACACGCCACATACACACACCATTACCACACGTCACATGCACGCACCATAACCACACGTCACATGCACGAACCATAACCACACGTCACATGCACGCACCATAACCAATGGCCACAAACACACACCATAACCACGGGTCACATGCGCGCACCATAACCACACGTCACATGCACGCACCATAACCAATGGCCACAAACACACACCATAACTACACGTCACATGCGCGCACCATAACCACACGTCACATGCGCGCACCATAACCACACGCCACAAACACACACCATAACCACACGTCACATGCGCGCACCATAACCAATGTCCACAAACACACACCATAACCACACGTCACATGCGCGCACCATAACCAATGGCCACAAACACACACCATAACGACGGGTCACATGCGCGCACCGTAACCAATGGCCACAAACACACACCATAACCACGGGTCACATGCGCGCACCATAACTAATGGCCACATACACACACCATAACCACGGGTCACATGCGCGCACCATAACCAATGGCCACAAACACACACCATAACCAGGGGTCACATGCGCGCACCATAACCAATGGCCACAAACACACACCATAACCACACGTCACATGCGCGCACCATAACCAATGGCCACAAACACACACCATAAACACACGTCACATGCGCGCACCATAACCAATGGCCACAAACACACACCATAACCACACGTCACATGCGCGCACCATAACCAATGGCCACAAACACACACCATAACCACGGGTCACATGCACGCACCATAACCAATGGCCACAAACACACACCATAACCACACGTCACATGCACGCACCATAACCACAAGTCACATGCGCGCAACATAACCACACGTCACATGCGCGCACCATAACCAATGGCCACAAACACACACCATAACCAACGGACACAAACACACACCATAACCACACGTCACATGTACGCACCATAACCAATGGCCACAAACACACTCCATAACCACGGGTCACATGCGCGCACCATAACCACAAGTCACATGCACGCACCATAACCAATGGCCACAAACACACACCATAACCACACGTCACATGCACGCACCATAACCACACGTCACATGCGCGCACCATAACCAATGGCCACAAACACACACCATAACTACGGGTCACATCTCGCACAATAACCACACGTCACATGCACGCAACATAACCACACGTCACATGCGCGCACCATAACCACACGCCACATACACGCACCATAACCACGGGTCACATGCACACACCATAACCACACGCCACATACACACACCATAACCACACGCCACATACACACACCATAACCACACGCCACATACACACACCAAAACCACACGCCGCACACAGACACCATAACCACACGCCACATACACACACCATACCCACACGCCACATACACACACCATAACCACACGCCACAAACACGCACCATAACCACACGCCACATGCACACACTATAACCACACGTCACATGCACGCACCATAACCACACGCCACATACACGCACCATAACCACACGCCACATACACACACCATTACCACACGTCACATGTACGCACCATAACCACACGTCACATGCACGAACCATAACCACACGTCACATGCACGCACCATAACCAATGGCCACAAACACACACCATAACCACGGGTCACATGCGCACACCATAACCACACGTCACATGCACGCACCATAACCAATGGCCACAAACACACACCATAACTACACGTCACATGCGCGCACCATAACCACACGTCACATGCGCGCACCATAACCACACGCCACAAACACACACCATAACCACACGTCACATGCGCGCACCATAACCAATGGCCACAAACACACACCATAACCACACGTCACATGCGCGCACCATAACCAATGGCCACAAACACACACCATAACGACGGGTCACATGCGCGCACCATAACCAATGGCCACAAACACACACCATAACCACGGGTCACATGCGCGCACCATAACCAATGGCCACATACACACACCATAACCACGGGTCACATGCGCGCACCATAACCAATGGCCACAAACACACACCATAACCACGGGTCACATGCGCGCACCATAACCAATGGCCACATACACACACCATAACCACACGTCACATGCGCGCACCATAACCAATGGCCACAAACACACACCATAACCACACGTCACATGCGCGCACCATAACCAATGGCCACAAACACACACCATAACCACGGGTCACATGCGCGCACCATAACCAATGGCCACAAACACACACCATAACCACACGTCACATGCGCGCACCATAACCAATGGCCACAAACACACACCATAACAACACGTCACATGCGCGCACCATAACCAATGGCCACAAACACACACCATAACCACACGTCACATGCGCGCACCATAACCAATGGCCACAATCACACACCATAACCAGACGTCACATGCGCGCACCATAACCAATTGCCACAAACACACACCATAACCACGGGTCACATGCGCGCACCATAACCTCACGTCACATGCGCGCACCATATCCAATGGCCACAAACACACACCATAACAACCCGTCACATGCACGCACCATAACCACACGTCACATGCACGCACCATAAACAATGGCCACAAACACACACCATAACCACACGTCACATGTACGCACCATAACCAATGGCCACAAACACACACCATAACCACACGTCACATGCGCGCACCATAACCAATGGCCACAAACACACACCATAACCACACGTCACATGCGCGCACCATAACCAATGGCCACAAACACACACCATAACCACACGTCACATGCGCGCACCATAACCAATGGCCACAAACACACACCATAACCACGGGTGACATGCGCGCACCATAACCACACGTCATATGCGCGCACCATAACCAATGGCCACAAAGACACACCATAACCACACGTCACATGCGCGCACCATAACCAATGGCCACAAACACACACCATAACCACGGGTCACATGCGCGCACCATAACCAATGGCCACAAACACACACCATAACCACATGTCACATGCGCGCACCATAACCAATGGCCACAAACACACACCATAACAACACATCACATGCGCGCACCATAACCAATGGCCACAAACACACACCATAACCACACGTCACATGCGCGCACCATAACCAATGGCCAAAATCACACACCATAACCACACGTCACATGCGCGCACCATAACCAATTGCCACAAACACACACCATAACTACGGGTCACATGCGCGCACCATAACCTCACGTCACATGCGCGCACCATATCCAATGGCCACAAACACACACCATAACCACACGTCACATGCACGCACCATAACCACACGTCACATGCACGCACCATAACCACACGTCACATGCACGCACCATAACCACGGGTCACATGCACATACAATAACCACACGCCACATACACACACCATAACCACACGCCACATACACACACCATAACCACACGCCACAGACACACACCAAAACCACACGCCACATACACACACCATAACCACACGCCACATACACACACCATAACCACACGCCACATACAAACACCATAACCACACGCCACATACACGCACCATAACCACACGCCACATGCACACACTATAACCACACGTCACATGCACGCACCATAACCACACGCCACATACACGCACCATAACCACACGCCACATACATACACATAACCACACGTCACATGCACGCACCATAACCACACGTCACATGCACGCACCATAACCACACGTCACATGCACGCACCATAGCCAATGGCCACAAACACACACCATAACCACACGTCACATGCAGGCACCATAACCAATGGCCACAAACACACACCATAACCACACGTCACATGCACGCACCATAACCAATGGCCACAAACACACACCATAACCACACGTCACATGCTCGCACCATAACCACACGTCACATGCGCGCAACATAACCACACGTCACATGCGCGCACCATAACCAATGGCCACAAACACACACCATAACCAACGGACACAAACACACACCATAACCACACGTCACATGTACGCACCATAACCAATGGCCACAAACACACTCCATAACCACGGGTCACATGCGTGCACCATAACCACACGTCACATGCACGCACCATAACCAATGGCCACAAACACACACCATAACCACACGTCACATGCACGCACCATAACCACACGTCACATGCGCGCACCATAACCAATGGCCACAAACACACACCATAACTACGGGTCACATCTCGCACCATAACCACACGTCACATGCACGCAACATAACCACACGTCACATGCGCGCACCATAACCACACGCCACATGCACGCACCATAACCACGGGTCACATGCACACACCATAACCACACGCCACATACACACACCATAACCACACGCCACATACACACACCATAACCACACGCCACATACACACACCAAAACCACACGCCGCATACACACACCATAAGCACACGCCACATACACACACCATACCCACACGCCACAAACACGCACCATAACCACACGCCACATGCACACACTATAACCACACGTCACATGCACGCACCATAACCACACGCCACATACACGCACCATAACCACACGCCACATACACACACCATTACCACACGTCACATGCACGCACCATAACCACACGTCACATGCACGAACCATAACCACACGTCACATGCACGCACCATAACCAATGGCCACAAACACACACCATAACCACGGGTCACATGCGCGCACCATAACCACACGTCACATGCACGCACCATAACCAATGGCCACAAACACACACCATAACTACACGTCACATGCGCGCACCAGAACCACACGTCACATGCGCGCACCATAACCACACGCCACAAACACACACCATAACCACACGTCACATGCGCGCACCATAACCAATGTCCACAAACACACACCATAACCACACGTCACATGCGCGCACCATAACCAATGGCCACAAACACACACCATAACGACGGGTCACATGCGCGCACCGTAACCAATGGCCACAAACACACACCATAACCACGGGTCACATGCGCGCACCATAACTAATGGCCACATACACACACCATAACCACGGGTCACATGCGCGCACCATAACCAATGGCCACAAACACACACCATAACCAGGGGTCACATGCGCGCACCATAACCAATGGCCACAAACACACACCATAACCACACGTCACATGCGCGCACCATAACCAATGGCCACAAACACACACCATAACCACACGTCACATGCGCGCACCATAACCAATGGCCACAAACACACACCATAACCACACGTCACATGCGCGCACCATAACCAATGGCCACAAACACACACCATAACAACACGTCACATGCGCGCACCATAACCAATGGTCACAAACACACACCATAACCACGGGTGACATGCGCGCACCATAACCACACGTCATATGCGCGCACCATAACCAATGGCCACAAAGACACACCATAACCACACGTCACATGCGCGCACCATAACCAATGGCCACAAACACACACCATAACCACGGGTCACATGCGCGCACCATAACCAATGGCCACAAACACACACCATAACCACATGTCACATGCGCGCACCATAACCAATGGCCACAAACACACACCATAACAACACATCACATGCGCGCACCATAACCAATGGCCACAAACACACACCATAACCACACGTCACATGCGCGCACCATAACCAATGGCCAAAATCACACACCATAACCACACGTCACATGCGCGCACCATAACCAATTGCCACAAACACACACCATAACTACGGGTCACATGCGCGCACCATAACCTCACGTCACATGCGCGCACCATATCCAATGGCCACAAACACACACCATAACCACACGTCACATGCACGCACCATAACCACACGTCACATGCACGCACCATAACCACACGTCACATGCACGCACCATAACCACGGGTCACATGCACATACCATAACCACACGCCACATACACACACCATAACCACACGCCACATACACACACCATAACCACACGCCACAGACACACACCAAAACCACACGCCACATACACACACCATAACCACACGCCACATACACACACCATAACCACACGCCACATACAAACACCATAACCACACGCCACATACACGCACCATAACCACACGCCACATGCACACACTATAACCACACGTCACATGCACGCACCATAACCACACGCCACATACACGCACCATAACCACACGCCACATACATACACATAACCACACGTCACATGCACGCACCATAACCACACGTCACATGCACGCACCATAACCACACGTCACATGCACGCACCATAGCCAATGGCCACAAACACACACCATAACCACACGTCACATGCACGCACCATAACCAATGGCCACAAACACACACCATAACCACACGTCACATGCACGCACCATAACCAATGGCCACAAACACACACCATAACCACACGTCACATGCTCGCACCATAACCACACGTCACATGCGCGCAACATAACCACACGTCACATGCGCGCACCATAACCAATGGCCACAAACACACACCATAACCAACGGACACAAACACACACCATAACCACACGTCACATGTACGCACCATAACCAATGGCCACAAACACACTCCATAACCACGGGTCACATGCGTGCACCATAACCACACGTCACATGCACGCACCATAACCAATGGCCACAAACACACACCATAACCACACGTCACATGCACGCACCATAACCACACGTCACATGCGCGCACCATAACCAATGGCCACAAACACACACCATAACTACGGGTCACATCTCGCACCATAACCACACGTCACATGCACGCAACATAACCACACGTCACATGCGCGCACCATAACCACACGCCACATGCACGCACCATAACCACGGGTCACATGCACACACCATAACCACACGCCACATACACACACCATAACCACACGCCACATACACACACCATAACCACACGCCACATACACACACCAAAACCACACGCCGCATACACACACCATAAGCACACGCCACATACACACACCATACCCACACGCCACAAACACGCACCATAACCACACGCCACATGCACACACTATAACCACACGTCACATGCACGCACCATAACCACACGCCAAATACACGCACCATAACCACACGCCACATACACACACCATTACCACACGTCACATGCACGCACCATAACCACACGTCACATGCACGAACCATAACCACACGTCACATGCACGCACCATAACCAATGGCCACAAACACACACCATAACCACGGGTCACATGCGCGCACCATAACCACACGTCACATGCACGCACCATAACCAATGGCCACAAACACACACCATAACTACACGTCACATGCGCGCACCATAACCACACGTCACATGCGCGCACCATAACCACACGCCACAAACACACACCATAACCACACGTCACATGCGCGCACCATAACCAATGTCCACAAACACACACCATAACCACACGTCACATGCGCGCACCATAACCAATGGCCACAAACACACACCATAACGACGGGTCACATGCGCGCACCGTAACCAATGGCCACAAACACACACCATAACCACGGGTCACATGCGCGCACCATAACTAATGGCCACATACACACACCATAACCACGGGTCACATGCGCGCACCATAACCAATGGCCACAAACACACACCATAACCAGGGGTCACATGCGCGCACCATAACCAATGGCCACAAACACACACCATAACCACACGTCACATGCGCGCACCATAACCAATGGCCACAAACACACACCATAAACACACGTCACATGCGCGCACCATAACCAATGGCCACAAACACACACCATAACCACACGTCACATGCGCGCACCATAACCAATGGCCACAAACACACACCATAACCACGGGTCACATGCACGCACCATAACCAATGGCCACAAACACACACCATAACCACACGTCACATGCACGCACCATAACCACAAGTCACATGCGCGCAACATAACCACACGTCACATGCGCGCACCATAACCAATGGCCACAAACACACACCATAACCAACGGACACAAACACACACCATAACCACACGTCACATGTACGCACCATAACCAATGGCCACAAACACACTCCATAACCACGGGTCACATGCGCGCACCATAACCACAAGTCACATGCACGCACCATAACCAATGGCCACAAACACACACCATAACCACACGTCACATGCACGCACCATAACCACACGTCACATGCGCGCACCATAACCAATGGCCACAAACACACACCATAACTACGGGTCACATCTCGCACAATAACCACACGTCACATGCACGCAACATAACCACACGTCACATGCGCGCACCATAACCACACGCCACATACACGCACCATAACCACGGGTCACATGCACACACCATAACCACACGCCACATACACACACCATAACCACACGCCACATACACACACCATAACCACACGCCACATACACACACCAAAACCACACGCCGCACACAGACACCATAACCACACGCCACATACACACACCATACCCACACGCCACATACACACACCATAACCACACGCCACAAACACGCACCATAACCACACGCCACATGCACACACTATAACCACACGTCACATGCACGCACCATAACCACACGCCACATACACGCACCATAACCACACGCCACATACACACACCATTACCACACGTCACATGTACGCACCATAACCACACGTCACATGCACGAACCATAACCACACGTCACATGCACGCACCATAACCAATGGCCACAAACACACACCATAACCACGGGTCACATGCGCACACCATAACCACACGTCACATGCACGCACCATAACCAATGGCCACAAACACACACCATAACTACACGTCACATGCGCGCACCATAACCACACGTCACATGCGCGCACCATAACCACACGCCACAAACACACACCATAACCACACGTCACATGCGCGCACCATAACCAATGGCCACAAACACACACCATAACCACACGTCACATGCGCGCACCATAACCAATGGCCACAAACACACACCATAACGACGGGTCACATGCGAGCACCATAACCAATGGCCACAAACACACACCATAACCACGGGTCACATGCGCGCACCATAACCAATGGCCACATACACACACCATAACCACGGGTCACATGCGCGCACCATAACCAATGGCCACAAACACACACCATAACCACGGGTCACATGCGCACACCATAACCAATGGCCACATACACACACCATAACCACACGTCACATGCGCGCACCATAACCAATGGCCACAAACACACACCATAACCACACGTCACATGCGCGCACCATAACCAATGGCCACAAACACACACCATAACCACGGGTCACATGCGCGCACCATAACCAATGGCCACAAACACACACCATAACCACACGTCACATGCGCGCACCATAACCAATGGCCACAAACACACACCATAACAACACGTCACATGCGCGCACCATAACCAATGGCCACAAACACACACCATAACCACACGTCACATGCGCGCACCATAACCAATGGCCACAATCACACACCATAACCAGACGTCACATGCGCGCACCATAACCAATTGCCACAAACACACACCATAACCACGGGTCACATGCGCGCACCATAACCTCACGTCACATGCGCGCACCATATCCAATGGCCACAAACACACACCATAACAACCCGTCACATGCACGCACCATAACCACACGTCACATGCACGCACCATAAACAATGGCCACAAACACACACCATAACCACACGTCACATGTACGCACCATAACCAATGGCCACAAACACACACCATAACCACACGTCACATGCGCGCACCATAACCAATGGCCACAAACACACACCATAACCACACGTCACATGCGCGCACCATAACCAATGGCCACAAACACACACCATAACCACACGTCACATGCGCGCACCATAACCAATGGCCACAAACACACACCATAACCACGGGTGACATGCGCGCACCATAACCACACGTCATATGCGCGCACCATAACCAATGGCCACAAAGACACACCATAACCACACGTCACATGCGCGCACCATAACCAATGGCCACAAACACACACCATAACCACGGGTCACATGCGCGCACCATAACCAATGGCCACAAACACACACCATAACCACATGTCACATGCGCGCACCATAACCAATGGCCACAAACACACACCATAACAACACATCACATGCGCGCACCATAACCAATGGCCACAAACACACACCATAACCACACGTCACATGCGCGCACCATAACCAATGGCCAAAATCACACACCATAACCACACGTCACATGCGCGCACCATAACCAATTGCCACAAACACACACCATAACTACGGGTCACATGCGCGCACCATAACCTCACGTCACATGCGCGCACCATATCCAATGGCCACAAACACACACCATAACCACACGTCACATGCACGCACCATAACCACACGTCACATGCACGCACCATAACCACACGTCACATGCACGCACCATAACCACGGGTCACATGCACATACCATAACCACACGCCACATACACACACCATAACCACACGCCACATACACACACCATAACCACACGCCACAGACACACACCAAAACCACACGCCACATACACACACCATAACCACACGCCACATACACACACCATAACCACACGCCACATACAAACACCATAACCACACGCCACATACACGCACCATAACCACACGCCACATGCACACACTATAACCACACGTCACATGCACGCACCATAACCACACGCCACATACACGCACCATAACCACACGCCACATACATACACATAACCACACGTCACATGCACGCACCATAACCACACGTCACATGCACGCACCATAACCACACGTCACATGCACGCACCATAGCCAATGGCCACAAACACACACCATAACCACACGTCACATGCACGCACCATAACCAATGGCCACAAACACACACCATAACCACACGTCACATGCACGCACCATAACCAATGGCCACAAACACACACCATAACCACACGTCACATGCTCGCACCATAACCACACGTCACATGCGCGCAACATAACCACACGTCACATGCGCGCACCATAACCAATGGCCACAAACACACACCATAACCAACGGACACAAACACACACCATAACCACACGTCACATGTACGCACCATAACCAATGGCCACAAACACACTCCATAACCACGGGTCACATGCGTGCACCATAACCACACGTCACATGCACGCACCATAACCAATGGCCACAAACACACACCATAACCACACGTCACATGCACGCACCATAACCACACGTCACATGCGCGCACCATAACCAATGGCCACAAACACACACCATAACTACGGGTCACATCTCGCACCATAACCACACGTCACATGCACGCAACATAACCACACGTCACATGCGCGCACCATAACCACACGCCACATGCACGCACCATAACCACGGGTCACATGCACACACCATAACCACACGCCACATACACACACCATAACCACACGCCACATACACACACCATAACCACACGCCACATACACACACCAAAACCACACGCCGCATACACACACCATAAGCACACGCCACATACACACACCATACCCACACGCCACAAACACGCACCATAACCACACGCCACATGCACACACTATAACCACACGTCACATGCACGCACCATAACCACACGCCACATACACGCACCATAACCACACGCCACATACACACACCATTACCACACGTCACATGCACGCACCATAACCACACGTCACATGCAATAAAACGTTACGCAGTATTGCTATGTAGTTGTGTGTAGTTAGGTAAACACGTTACTATATATAGTTAGGTAAAACCCTTTAATAAATCGTCGGTAGTACCCAGCGAAGCCCAAAAACTTCCTTACTTCTTTGACACTAGAAGGAACTGGCCAGTTGGCGATTGCTTCGATCTTCTTTGGGTCAGCTTGGATACCATTTGCAGAAACCACGTGACCAAGGAAGGTTGTCTGGGTTTTGAAAAATTGGCATTTCGAAGGTTTTATTTTCAAATTATAGGAGGCCAATCGTGAGAAACACTGGTCTAGTCGACTTATATGGGAACTTATGTCAGACGAAAAAATAATGATGTCATCGAGATATATTAAGCAGTCTCGAAGGTTCAAATCACCCATACATCGCTCCATTAGTCGTTGAAAGGTTGCGGGTGCATTGCAAAGACCAAAAGGAAGTCTGTTACACTCGTAGAAACCCAATCCACCACACTGAAGTGCTGTTTTCTCCTTGTCCGATTCTTCTAGTTCGACCTGCCAGTAGCCGGACTTTAAATCTAACTTTGAAAAGTATTTGGCTCCAGACAAGAGATGTAATGTTTCCTCGACCCTTGGTAAGGCATAGCTGTCTTTCTTTGTTCGTTCATTTAGACGCCGAAAGTCAATACAGAAACGAATGCTGCCGTCTTTCTTTCTTACTATAACACAATTGGATGACCAGGGGGAAGTTGATTCACGTATGGCACCTATTTCTAACATATCTTTCAGGTGTTCTCGTACGTCGTTAAACAGTGCTGGTGGTATTCTTCTATACGGTTCCTTGAATGGCTCTTCATTAACGAGATTGATTTTATGTTTCACTGCCTGTGTATGGCCCAAATCCAAATCAGACTTTGGAAATATCGAATGCCACTTTTCAAACAAATTGTATACTTGTGTCTTTTGATCTGTTGTTAATTCTGATTCATCTAGATCTATGCCGTATTTCTCTTTCAGGTTTTCAGTTTTACATTTGCTTTCTGTTTCAGAAGTTCCAACATGGTTGATAGTCGCACTCACAGGTTGAAATATCGGTGCCTCACGCAGAACTTCAACTTCATTTAACTGACATAGTATCTGTTTTGCTTTGATTTTGATGGGTCTGGCGGTAACGTTGCAAACTCTTACAGGTATTCTTGCAGTCTTCCCAGGGTTATCGATACTGACAACTCTAGGACAAACGATGGCGCTATGGCACGGTATATCTTCAACTGCTTCGGTAACAGCTTCTTTTGCGAGTCCTTGTTTCCTAAAGAAACCGGTTACAGTTCTGCTCTCACCAGGATGTAAGGTGATTGGTTTAGTTGCTGTAACGAGTCCAATTTCTGCATTTACCGACATGAAACCAGCTTTCCATACCTCATTTACATTTACGGTCGCATTGTCAGCCATGGGTTTTATTTCTCGTAGAACATTCTTTCCGAGTAAAACATGAGCGGTGCCGTGATATTCTTTAACGGGAACTACTAGCAATACAGTTTCTATTGGCTTCTGAGTAAACTCAGTCTCGATGTTTGCAAATATGTATCCACAGTATGGAATGGAACTGCCATTTGCACATTTCAGTTCTACACCGAATTCCTCCATGGAGTGTAAGTTTGGCTTTGGAGACATGGTGTTGTGAAATATTTCAGTGATGGTGCTCACTTGTGACCCGCTATCAATGAGTGCAGTAGTATCTTGTCCATCTATTTTTATCTGGTCTAAATTCGCATCACCTATCATTCGCTGTAGAATATCTTCTTTATTGAATGTTTTGGACTTTATGGTATCTTCGCTGGTTCTGCTCTCATCCAACTCCTCGATCAGAGCATTTTCTAGTTTAAATTTTGACCTTGGTTCTTTTTAGTATTTCTGTCATCAACTGTTCCATTGTGCTGTTGGTTACCTCTATAGTCGCGGAAAATCTACCATTTCTTGTGCGGTATCCTCCTCGACCTCTGAAGTTAGTGTTGCCTCTATAGCCTCTGTATGATTGGCCTCTGTTATTCCATGTACTTGTGTTAACTGATTCATTTGGTTTCTGTCGTTCCTGTGTAAGGGTGTTTATTTTCTTTTCCATCTCCTTCATTTGCTCTTTCAGGTCATTGAAAATCTTCAAATGGCTGTCCATCTGTTGAACATTTACTTGTTTCGGGTGTTCTGGTTCTTTCGCAACTTTAAGTTCTTGTTCCTCTTTCCGAACCTTTCGTCTCAGTTCTTCAAACGTACAACCGGATTCATAGAACATTCGAGTTGCGTTTTTCAATTCTGTGTTTTTCAGATGTTTCCAAAATCTCGTCTTCAACACCTTTTCTTTTCTGTATTCTTGTATCTCTCCTCTATCTATGGCCTTTTGTATTAACTCTTCCAGCCGTATGCCCCAAGCCGATATATCCTCATCTTTCTCCTGCTTCGCGTTATAATAATCTTCCATTAAACTTTCACCACTCTTAATGTCTCCAAAGTTACTTTCCAGAGTTTTCAATATCTCCTCAGTTGTTGCTGTGGGTTTAAGTGTGGTTAGTACTTTCCTGAGTTTTCCACCGATGGCATTCCGTATGGCCTGTCTCAAAATCTCTTTGTGATAAATGTTGGAAATAAGCATACATTCTACTTCAATTTTCCATTCTTTAAATTGTGCAGGGTCTGAAAATTTTGGGACGTTTGGCTTGATCATGAACGGCATGTGTTCTTTCGTGTCGGTACCTTTCTTTCTGTGTGTATTTGACGTCTGTTTACGAGTACTAGGTTCTATCAGCTCGTCGTCCAATGACCATAAGATGCTCTGTTTTTCCAATAGACTCTGTTCTAAGTCGTGTTTCTGTTGTTTCAGAGCTCGTAACCTTTCTGTATGTTGCCTATCTCTTTCTTCTCTCAGCCTGTCTCTTTCTTTTATCTCTTTTAACTGTTCTTTCATTTCAATTGTTTTGGAAATTTCCATTTCCCTCAGCTTCATCAACTCTATCTGTTTCTGGAGGTGCTCTATATCGTCGTGCTCAATATCATCCTGTATATCTCTTTTGATTAACTGATGATCATATTTGTTGTCTGTCCCCCTCTCTCTTTTAATTCTGTCCTCAGAATAAACGTATTGTGTTACATCTTGTTGCATCGCCTTATCTTCCAACCAGTGTAGTTCTTTATCAGTTTGGATGCAGATGAGCCATCACTCAAAATATCAAAACTTGTTCTTATTTGGTCCACTTGGCCATATTCATCCACTGCAAGAAGAGACTGTCTTCTATCTGTGTTCATCTTGTATCTGACGTCATCTGATCGTCATTCGGCTGTTTTTAAGCAATCCATGTGATAATCATATCCACATGCTCCTTGTAATGCATCATCATCATCATCGAATTCTATGTCGATGACTGTTTCTCTCATTCTCTCAACTTCTAATTCCAATTCCTTCCGTCTCTCCTCTAACTGTCTTAATTCATTATCTTCACGTTGCCGTCTGGTGATCTGTTCTTCCTTATTTCTCTTTAATTCATCCTTTTTCTGTTTTGTCTTCCTTCGAGCTTCTATAAGTTCCGCTCGTTGTCTTTGTAATTCATTCAACTGGGTCATTTCGATATCTCTATCCCTCTGCTTGATTCGTTCAACCCTTTCTATTTCACTTGTTAATTCACAATCATTTCGTATCATTTCTCGTCTGCGAAGTCTCGTTTCCCTTTCTGTCATATCACCTGCACCTTCCATGTTGCAAAATGTCTATTTCAAACAATCAGACGAATATAATGTTTATTCAACGTATATGCTTATACGAATTCACGTTATTATAAACACTTTGTAATGTCCATTGTCTTTTCAAAATACATTGTTCATAAAACGCTATTTTCCTCAGAAGCGTCTATTCCACAATACACGTTTATGGTAACTTTTCATTCACAAATTCATGTATCAGCATATACAACTGTTCATGTTATCAACATAGCATGCAGATATATTAAATAAATCACTATATTGAATTTAAATATAAACAACCTAAAATGCTAAACTAAGTATATATTCAATAAACACTAAATATATGAACATCAGTCACATTAATTCACCAATCTCTAAGAGTATGTCTAATCCAATAATTATTCAAATAATTTAGTAATTAAGTTCAAATTAAAATTTATCAATAACCCGTCAATCAATTACTACTAGTCAACGCGCACGTTCTCCGTTTCCGATAAACGCCTTTTAACCCAGATCGGTAACTCGATAACTATCTAATCGCAATATATGTAAATTTTACAGATTAAACCTGTAAACTTTTACAATATTCCGAATTAAATCAAGGTACGACCGCTAACTAATCGAATCACACAACCTGCAAGGATTTTCTGTAACCATTTCTTTATTTCACAATGAAATTGGTTTATAACGAATTTCATTGAAAAATAACGCTCCCATCAACGGTCTCATTCACTAAATACCCTTGAATTTATCAAATGCACGTGTATAGCTTTTCGGGGTTACCAATAGGCAATAAATGGATAATTGCGGGTTTGGAGGAATTACACAGGGTATCACTTACTACTGGGAATGCAAATCACTCTGTACTTGGGTTTTACCTAACTATATATAGTAACGTGTTTACCTAACTACACACAACTACATAGCAATACTGCGTAACGTTTTATTGCATGTGACGTGTGGTTATGGTGCGTGCATGTGACGTGTGGTAATGGTGTGTGTATGTGGCGTGTGGTTATGGTGCGTGTATGTGGCGTGTGGTTATGGTGCGTGCATGTGACGTGTGGTTATAGTGTGTGCATGTGGCGTGTGGTTATGGTGCGTGTTTGTGGCGTGTGGGTATGGTGTGTGTATGTGGCGTGTGCTTATGGTGTGTGTATGCGGCGTGTGGTTTTGGTGTGTGTATGTGGCGTGTGGTTATGGTGTGTGTATGTGGCGTGTGGTTATGGTGTGTGTATGTGGCGTGTGGTTATGGTGTGTGCATGTGACCCGTGGTTATGGTGCGTGCATGTGGCGTGTGGTTATGGTGCGCGCATGTGACGTGTGGTTATGTTGCGTGCATGTGACGTGTGGTTATGGTGCGAGATGTGACCCGTAGTTATGGTGTGTGTTTGTGGCCATTGGTTATGGTGCGCGCATGTGACGTGTGGTTATGGTGCGTGCATGTGACGTGTGGTTATGGTGTGTGTTTGTGGCCATTGGTTATGGTGCGTGCATGTGACGTGTGGTTATGGTGCACGCATGTGACCCGTGGTTATGGAGTGTGTTTGTGGCCATTGGTTATGGTGCGTACATGTGACGTGTGGTTATGGTGTGTGTTTGTGTCCGTTGGTTATGGTGTGTGTTTGTGGCCATTGGTTATGGTGCGCGCATGTGACGTGTGGTTATGTTGCGCGCATGTGACGTGTGGTTATGGTGCGAGCATGTGACGTGTGGTTATGGTGTGTGTTTGTGGCCATTGGTTATGGTGCGTGCATGTGACGTGTGGTTATGGTGTGTGTTTGTGGCCATTGGTTATGGTGCGTGCATGTGACGTGTGGTTATGGTGTGTGTTTGTGGCCATTGGCTATGGTGCGTGCATGTGACGTGTGGTTATGGTGCGTGCATGTGACGTGTGGTTATGGTGCGTGCATGTGACGTGTGGTTATGTGTATGTATGTGGCGTGTGGTTATGGTGCGTGTATGTGGCGTGTGGTTATGGTGCGTGCATGTGACGTGTGGTTATAGTGTGTGCATGTGGCGTGTGGTTATGGTGCGTGTATGTGGCGTGTGGTTATGGTGTTTGTATGTGGCGTGTGGTTATGGTGTGTGTATGTGGCGTGTGGTTATGGTGTGTGTATGTGGCGTGTGGTTTTGGTGTGTGTCTGTGGCGTGTGGTTATGGTGTGTGTATGTGGCGTGTGGTTATGGTGTGTGTATGTGGCGTGTGGTTATGGTATGTGCATGTGACCCGTGGTTATGGTGCGTGCATGTGACGTGTGGTTATGGTGCGTGCATGTGACGTGTGGTTATGGTGCGTGCATGTGACGTGTGGTTATGGTGTGTGTTTGTGGCCATTGGATATGGTGCGCGCATGTGACGTGAGGTTATGGTGCGCGCATGTGACCCGTAGTTATGGTGTGTGTTTGTGGCAATTGGTTATGGTGCGCGCATGTGACGTGTGGTTATGGTGTGTGATTTTGGCCATTGGTTATGGTGCGCGCATGTGACGTGTGGTTATGGTGTGTGTTTGTGGCCATTGGTTATGGTGCGCGCATGTGATGTGTTGTTATGGTGTGTGTTTGTGGCCATTGGTTATGGTGCGCGCATGTGACATGTGGTTATGGTGTGTGTTTGTGGCCATTGGTTATGGTGCGCGCATGTGACCCGTGGTTATGGTGTGTGTTTGTGGCCATTGGTTATGGTGCGCGCATGTGACGTGTGGTTATGGTGTGTCTTTGTGGCCATTGGTTATGGTGCGCGCATATGACGTGTGGTTATGGTGCGCGCATGTCACCCGTGGTTATGGTGTGTGTTTGTGGCCATTGGTTATGGTGCGCGCATGTGACGTGTGGTTATGGTGTGTGTTTGTGGCCATTGGTTATGGTGCGCGCATGTGACGTGTGGTTATGGTGTGTGTTTGTGGCCATTGGTTATGGTGCGCGCATGTGACGTGTGGTTATGGTGTGTGTTTGTGGCCATTGGTTATGGTGCGTACATGTGACGTGTGGTTATGGTGTGTGTTTGTGGCCATTGTTTATGGTGCGTGCATGTGACGTGTGGTTATGGTGCGTGCATGTGACGGGTTGTTATGGTGTGTGTTTGTGGCCATTGGATATGGTGCGCGCATGTGACGTGAGGTTATGGTGCGCGCATGTGACCCGTGGTTATGGTGTGTGTTTGTGGCAATTGGTTATGGTGCGCGCATGTGACGTCTGGTTATGGTGTGTGATTGTGGCCATTGGTTATGGTGCGCGCATGTGACGTGTGGTTATGGTGTGTGTTTGTGGCCATTGGTTATGGTGCGCGCATGTGACGTGTTGTTATGGTGTGTGTTTGTGGCCATTGGTTATGGTGCGCGCATGTGACGTGTGGTTATGGTGTGTGTTTGTGGCCATTGGTTATGGTGCGCGCATGTGACCCGTGGTTATGGTGTGTGTTTGTGGCCATTGGTTATGGTGCGCGCATGTGACGTGTGGTTATGGTGTGTGTTTGTGGCCATTGGTTATGGTGCGCGCATGTGACGTGTGGTTATGGTGTGTGTATGTGGCCATTGGTTATGGTGCGCGCATGTGACCCGTGGTTATGGTGTGTGTTTGTGGCCATTGGTTATGGTGCGCGCATGTGACCCGTGGTTATGGTGTGTGTATGTGGCCATTGGTTATGGTGCGCGCATGTGACCCGTGGTTATGGTGTGTGTTTGTGGCCATTGGTTATGGTGCGCGCATGTGACCCGTCGTTATGGTGTGTGTTTGTGGCCATTGGTTATGGTGCGCGCATGTGACGTGTGGTTATGGTGTGTGTTTGTGGCCATTGGTTATGGTGCGCGCATGTGACGTGTGGTTATGGTGTGTGTTTGTGGCGTGTGGTTATGGTGCGCGCATGTGACGTGTGGTTATGGTGCGCGCATGTGACGTGTAGTTATGGTGTGTGTTTGTGGCCATTGGTTATGGTGCGTGCATGTGACGTGTGGTTATGGTGTGCGCATGTGACCCGTGGTTATGGTGTGTGTTTGTGGCCATTGGTTATGGTGCGTGCATGTGACGTGTGGTTATGGTTCGTGCATGTGACGTGTGGTTATGGTGCGTACATGTGACGTGTGGTAATGGTGTGTGTATGTGGCGTGTGGTTATGGTGCGTGTATGTGGCGTGTGGTTATGGTGCGTGCATGTGACGTGTGGTTATAGTGTGTGCATGTGGCGTGTGGTTATGGTGCGTGTTTGTGGCGTGTGGTTATGGTGTGTGTATGTGGCGTGTGGGTATGGTGTGTGTATGTGGCGTGTGGTTATGGTGTCTGTGTGCGGCGTGTGGTTTTGGTGTGTGTATGTGGCGTGTGGTTATGGTGTGTGTATGTGGCGTGTGGTTATGGTGTGTGTATGTGGCGTGTGGTTATGGTGTGTGCATGTGACCCGTGGTTATGGTGCGTGTATGTGGCGTGTGGTTATGGTGCGCGCATGTGACGTGTGGTTATGTTGCGTGCATGTGACGTGTGGTTATTGTGCGAGATGTGACCCGTAGTTATGGTGTGTGTTTGTGGCCATTGGTTATGGTGCGCGCATGTGACGTGTGGTTATGGTGCGTGCATGTGACGTGTGGTTATGGTGTGTGTTTGTGGCCATTGGTTATGGTGCGTGCATGTGACTTGTGGTTATGGTGCGCGCATGTGACCCGTGGTTATGGAGTGTGTTTGTGGCCATTGGTTATGGTGCGTACATGTGACGTGTGGTTATGGTGTGTGTTTGTGTCCGTTGGTTATGGTGTGTGTTTGTGGCCATTGGTTATGGTGCGCGCATGTGACGTGTGGTTATGTTGCGCGCATGTGACTTGTGGTTATGGTGCGTGCATGTGACGTGTGGTTATGGTGTGTGTTTGTGGCCATTGGTTATGGTGCGTGCATGTGACCCGTGGTTATGGTGTGTGTTTGTGGCCATTGGTTATGGTGCGCGCATGTGACGTGTGGTTATGGTGTGTGTTTGTGGCCATTGGTTATGGTGCGCGCATGTGACGTGTGTTTATGGTGTGTGTTTGTGGCCATTGGTTATGGTGCGCGCATGTGACGTGTGGTTATGGTGTGTGTTTGTGGCCATTGGTTATGGTGCGCGCATGTGACCCCTGGTTATGGTGTGTGTTTGTGGCCATTGGTTATGGTGCGCGCATGTGACCCGTGGTTATGGTGTGTGTATGTGGCCATTAGTTATGGTGCGCGCATGTGACCCGTGGTTATGGTGTGTGTTTGTGGCCATTGGTTACGGTGCGCGCATGTGACCCGTCGTTATGGTGTGTGTTTGTGGCCATTGGTTATGGTGCGCGCATGTGACGTGTGGTTATGGTGTGTGTTTGTGGACATTGGTTATGGTGCGCGCATGTGACGTGTGGTTATGGTGTGTGTTTGTGGCGTGTGGTTATGGTGCGCGCATGTGACGTGTGGTTATGGTGCGCGCATGTGACGTGTAGTTATGGTGTGTGTTTGTGGCCATTGGTTATGGTGCGTGCATGTGACGTGTGGTTATGGTGCGCGCATGTGACCCGTGGTTATGGTGTGTGTTTGTGGCCATTGGTTATGGTGCGTGCATGTGACGTGTGGTTATGGTTCGTGCATGTGACGTGTGGTTATGGTGCGTGCATGTGACGTGTGGTAATGGTGTGTGTATGTGGCGTGTGGTTATGGTGCGTGTATTTGGCGTGTGGTTATGGTGCGTGCATGTGACGTGTGGTTATAGTGTGTGCATGTGGCGTGTGGTTATGGTGCGTGTTTGTGGCGTGTGGGTATGGTGTGTGTATGTGGCGTGTGCTTATGGTGTGTGTATGCGGCGTGTGGTTTTGGTGTGTGTATGTGGCGTGTGGTTATGGTGTGTGTATGTGGCGTGTGGTTATGGTGTGTGTATGTGGCGTGTGGTTATGGTGTGTGCATGTGACCCGTGGTTATGGTGCGTGCATGTGGCGTGTGGTTATGGTGCGCGCATGTGACGTGTGGTTATGTTGCGTGCATGTGACGTGTGGTTATGGTGCGAGATGTGACCCGTAGTTATGGTGTGTGTTTGTGGCCATTGGTTATGGTGCGCGCATGTGACGTGTGGTTATGGTGCGTGCATGTGACGTGTGGTTATGGTGTGTGTTTGTGGCCATTGGTTATGGTGCGTGCATGTGACGTGTGGTTATGGTGCACGCATGTGACCCGTGGTTATGGAGTGTGTTTGTGGCCATTGGTTATGGTGCGTACATGTGACGTGTGGTTATGGTGTGTGTTTGTGTCCGTTGGTTATGGTGTGTGTTTGTGGCCATTGGTTATGGTGCGCGCATGTGACGTGTGGTTATGTTGCGCGCATGTGACGTGTGGTTATGGTGCGAGCATGTGACGTGTGGTTATGGTGTGTGTTTGTGGCCATTGGTTATGGTGCGTGCATGTGACGTGTGGTTATGGTGTGTGTTTGTGGCCATTGGTTATGGTGCGTGCATGTGACGTGTGGTTATGGTGTGTGTTTGTGGCCATTGGCTATGGTGCGTGCATGTGACGTGTGGTTATGGTGCGTGCATGTGACGTGTGGTTATGGTGCGTGCATGTGACGTGTGGTTATGTGTATGTATGTGGCGTGTGGTTATGGTGCGTGTATGTGGCGTGTGGTTATGGTGCGTGCATGTGACGTGTGGTTATAGTGTGTGCATGTGGCGTGTGGTTATGGTGCGTGTATGTGGCGTGTGGTTATGGTGTTTGTATGTGGCGTGTGGTTATGGTGTGTGTATGTGGCGTGTGGTTATGGTGTGTGTATGTGGCGTGTGGTTTTGGTGTGTGTCTGTGGCGTGTGGTTATGGTGTGTGTATGTGGCGTGTGGTTATGGTGTGTGTATGTGGCGTGTGGTTATGGTATGTGCATGTGACCCGTGGTTATGGTGCGTGCATGTGACGTGTGGTTATGGTGCGTGCATGTGACGTGTGGTTATGGTGCGTGCATGTGACGTGTGGTTATGGTGTGTGTTTGTGGCCATTGGATATGGTGCGCGCATGTGACGTGAGGTTATGGTGCGCGCATGTGACCCGTAGTTATGGTGTGTGTTTGTGGCAATTGGTTATGGTGCGCGCATGTGACGTGTGGTTATGGTGTGTGATTTTGGCCATTGGTTATGGTGCGCGCATGTGACGTGTGGTTATGGTGTGTGTTTGTGGCCATTGGTTATGGTGCGCGCATGTGATGTGTTGTTATGGTGTGTGTTTGTGGCCATTGGTTATGGTGCGCGCATGTGACATGTGGTTATGGTGTGTGTTTGTGGCCATTGGTTATGGTGCGCGCATGTGACCCGTGGTTATGGTGTGTGTTTGTGGCCATTGGTTATGGTGCGCGCATGTGACGTGTGGTTATGGTGTGTCTTTGTGGCCATTGGTTATGGTGCGCGCATATGACGTGTGGTTATGGTGCGCGCATGTCACCCGTGGTTATGGTGTGTGTTTGTGACCATTGGTTATGGTGCGCGCATGTGACGTGTTGTTATGGTGTGTGTTTGTGGCCATTGGTTATGGTGCGCGCATGTGACGTGTGGTTATGGTGTGTGTTTGTGGCCATTGGTTATGGTGCGCGCATGTGACGTGTGGTTATGGTGTGTGTTTGTGGCCATTGGTTATGGTGCGCGCATGTGACGTGTGGTTATGGTGTGTGTTTGTGGCCATTGGTTATGGTGCGCGCATGTGACCCCTGGTTATGGTGTGTGTTTGTGGCCATTGGTTATGGTGCGCGCATGTGACCCGTGGTTATGGTGTGTGTATGTGGCCATTAGTTATGGTGCGCGCATGTGACCCGTGGTTATGGTGTGTGTTTGTGGCCATTGGTTACGGTGCGCGCATGTGACCCGTCGTTATGGTGTGTGTTTGTGGCCATTGGTTATGGTGCGCGCATGTGACGTGTGGTTATGGTGTGTGTTTGTGGACATTGGTTATGGTGCGCGCATGTGACGTGTGGTTATGGTGTGTGTTTGTGGCGTGTGGTTATGGTGCGCGCATGTGACGTGTGGTTATGGTGCGCGCATGTGACGTGTAGTTATGGTGTGTGTTTGTGGCCATTGGTTATGGTGCGTGCATGTGACGTGTGGTTATGGTGCGCGCATGTGACCCGTGGTTATGGTGTGTGTTTGTGGCCATTGGTTATGGTGCGTGCATGTGACGTGTGGTTATGGTTCGTGCATGTGACGTGTGGTTATGGTGCGTGCATGTGACGTGTGGTAATGGTGTGTGTATGTGGCGTGTGGTTATGGTGCGTGTATGTGGCGTGTGGTTATGGTGCGTGCATGTGACGTGTGGTTATAGTGTGTGCATGTGGCGTGTGGTTATGGTGCGTGTTTGTGGCGTGTGGGTATGGTGTGTGTATGTGGCGTGTGCTTATGGTGTGTGTATGCGGCGTGTGGTTTTGGTGTGTGTATGTGGCGTGTGGTTATGGTGTGTGTATGTGGCGTGTGGTTATGGTGTGTGTATGTGGCGTGTGGTTATGGTGTGTGCATGTGACCCGTGGTTATGGTGCGTGCATGTGGCGTGTGGTTATGGTGCGCGCATGTGACGTGTGGTTATGTTGCGTGCATGTGACGTGTGGTTATGGTGCGAGATGTGACCCGTAGTTATGGTGTGTGTTTGTGGCCATTGGTTATGGTGCGCGCATGTGACGTGTGGTTATGGTGCGTGCATGTGACGTGTGGTTATGGTGTGTGTTTGTGGCCATTGGTTATGGTGCGTGCATGTGACGTGTGGTTATGGTGCACGCATGTGACCCGTGGTTATGGAGTGTGTTTGTGGCCATTGGTTATGGTGCGTACATGTGACGTGTGGTTATGGTGTGTGTTTGTGTCCGTTGGTTATGGTGTGTGTTTGTGGCCATTGGTTATGGTGCGCGCATGTGACGTGTGGTTATGTTGCGCGCATGTGACGTGTGGTTATGGTGCGAGCATGTGACGTGTGGTTATGGTGTGTGTTTGTGGCCATTGGTTATGGTGCGTGCATGTGACGTGTGGTTATGGTGTGTGTTTGTGGCCATTGGTTATGGTGCCTGCATGTGACGTGTGGTTATGGTGTGTGTTTGTGGCCATTGGCTATGGTGCGTGCATGTGACGTGTGGTTATGGTGCGTGCATGTGACGTGTGGTTATGGTGCGTGCATGTGACGTGTGGTTATGTGTATGTATGTGGCGTGTGGTTATGGTGCGTGTATGTGGCGTGTGGTTATGGTGCGTGCATGTGACGTGTGGTTATAGTGTGTGCATGTGGCGTGTGGTTATGGTGCGTGTATGTGGCGTGTGGTTATGGTGTTTGTATGTGGCGTGTGGTTATGGTGTGTGTATGTGGCGTGTGGTTATGGTGTGTGTATGTGGCGTGTGGTTTTGGTGTGTGTCTGTGGCGTGTGGTTATGGTGTGTGTATGTGGCGTGTGGTTATGGTGTGTGTATGTGGCGTGTGGTTATTGTATGTGCATGTGACCCGTGGTTATGGTGCGTGCATGTGACGTGTGGTTATGGTGCGTGCATGTGACGTGTGGTTATGGTGCGTGCATGTGACGTGTGGTTATGGTGTGTGTTTGTGGCCATTGGATATGGTGCGCGCATGTGACGTGAGGTTATGGTGCGCGCATGTGACCCGTAGTTATGGTGTGTGTTTGTGGCAATTGGTTATGGTGCGCGCATGTGACGTGTGGTTATGGTGTGTGATTTTGGCCATTGGTTATGGTGCGCGCATGTGACGTGTGGTTATGGTGTGTGTTTGTGGCCATTGGTTATGGTGCGCGCATGTGATGTGTTGTTATGGTGTGTGTTTGTGGCCATTGGTTATGGTGCGCGCATGTGACATGTGGTTATGGTGTGTGTTTGTGGCCATTGGTTATGGTGCGCGCATGTGACCCGTGGTTATGGTGTGTGTTTGTGGCCATTGGTTATGGTGCGCGCATGTGACGTGTGGTTATGGTGTGTCTTTGTGGCCATTGGTTATGGTGCGCGCATATGACGTGTGGTTATGGTGCGCGCATGTCACCCGTGGTTATGGTGTGTGTTTGTGGCCATTGGTTATGGTGCGCGCATGTGACGTGTGGTTATGGTGTGTGTTTGTGGCCATTGGTTATGGTGCGCGCATGTGACGTGTGGTTATGGTGTGTGTTTGTGGCCATTGGTTATGGTGCGCGCATGTGACGTGTGGTTATGGTGTGTGTTTGTGGCCATTGGTTATGGTGCGTACATGTGACGTGTGGTTATGGTGTGTGTTTGTGGCCATTGTTTATGGTGCGTGCATGTGACGTGTGGTTATGGTGCGTGCATGTGACGGGTTGTTATGGTGTGTGTTTGTGGCCATTGGATATGGTGCGCGCATGTGACGTGAGGTTATGGTGCGCGCATGTGACCCGTGGTTATGGTGTGTGTTTGTGGCAATTGGTTATGGTGCGCGCATGTGACGTCTGGTTATGGTGTGTGATTGTGGCCATTGGTTATGGTGCGCGCATGTGACGTGTGGTTATGGTGTGTGTTTGTGGCCATTGGTTATGGTGCGCGCATGTGACGTGTTGTTATGGTGTGTGTTTGTGGCCATTGGTTATGGTGCGCGCATGTGACGTGTGGTTATGGTGTGTGTTTGTGGCCATTGGTTATGGTGCGCGCATGTGACCCGTGGTTATGGTGTGTGTTTGTGGCCATTGGTTATGGTGCGCGCATGTGACGTGTGGTTATGGTGTGTGTTTGTGGCCATTGGTTATGGTGCGCGCATGTGACGTGTGGTTATGGTGTGTGTATGTGGCCATTGGTTATGGTGCGCGCATGTGACCCGTGGTTATGGTGTGTGTTTGTGGCCATTGGTTATGGTGCGCGCATGTGACCCGTGGTTATGGTGTGTGTATGTGGCCATTGGTTATGGTGCGCGCATGTGACCCGTGGTTATGGTGTGTGTTTGTGGCCATTGGTTATGGTGCGCGCATGTGACCCGTCGTTATGGTGTGTGTTTGTGGCCATTGGTTATGGTGCGCGCATGTGACGTGTGGTTATGGTGTGTGTTTGTGGCCATTGGTTATGGTGCGCGCATGTGACGTGTGGTTATGGTGTGTGTTTGTGGCGTGTGGTTATGGTGCGCGCATGTGACGTGTGGTTATGGTGCGCGCATGTGACGTGTAGTTATGGTGTGTGTTTGTGGCCATTGGTTATGGTGCGTGCATGTGACGTGTGGTTATGGTGTGCGCATGTGACCCGTGGTTATGGTGTGTGTTTGTGGCCATTGGTTATGGTGCGTGCATGTGACGTGTGGTTATGGTTCGTGCATGTGACGTGTGGTTATGGTGCGTACATGTGACGTGTGGTAATGGTGTGTGTATGTGGCGTGTGGTTATGGTGCGTGTATGTGGCGTGTGGTTATGGTGCGTGCATGTGACGTGTGGTTATAGTGTGTGCATGTGGCGTGTGGTTATGGTGCGTGTTTGTGGCGTGTGGTTATGGTGTGTGTATGTGGCGTGTGGGTATGGTGTGTGTATGTGGCGTGTGGTTATGGTGTCTGTGTGCGGCGTGTGGTTTTGGTGTGTGTATGTGGCGTGTGGTTATGGTGTGTGTATGTGGCGTGTGGTTATGGTGTGTGTATGTGGCGTGTGGTTATGGTGTGTGCATGTGACCCGTGGTTATGGTGCGTGTATGTGGCGTGTGGTTATGGTGCGCGCATGTGACGTGTGGTTATGTTGCGTGCATGTGACGTGTGGTTATTGTGCGAGATGTGACCCGTAGTTATGGTGTGTGTTTGTGGCCATTGGTTATGGTGCGCGCATGTGACGTGTGGTTATGGTGCGTGCATGTGACGTGTGGTTATGGTGTGTGTTTGTGGCCATTGGTTATGGTGCGTGCATGTGACTTGTGGTTATGGTGCGCGCATGTGACCCGTGGTTATGGAGTGTGTTTGTGGCCATTGGTTATGGTGCGTACATGTGACGTGTGGTTATGGTGTGTGTTTGTGTCCGTTGGTTATGGTGTGTGTTTGTGGCCATTGGTTATGGTGCGCGCATGTGACGTGTGGTTATGTTGCGCGCATGTGACTTGTGGTTATGGTGCGTGCATGTGACGTGTGGTTATGGTGTGTGTTTGTGGCCATTGGTTATGGTGCGTGCATGTGACCCGTGGTTATGGTGTGTGTTTGTGGCCATTGGTTATGGTGCGCGCATGTGACGTGTGGTTATGGTGTGTGTTTGTGGCCATTGGTTATGGTGCGCGCATGTGACGTGTGTTTATGGTGTGTGTTTGTGGCCATTGGTTATGGTGCGCGCATGTGACGTGTGGTTATGGTGTGTGTTTGTGGCCATTGGTTATGGTGCGCGCATGTGACCCCTGGTTATGGTGTGTGTTTGTGGCCATTGGTTATGGTGCGCGCATGTGACCCGTGGTTATGGTGTGTGTATGTGGCCATTAGTTATGGTGCGCGCATGTGACCCGTGGTTATGGTGTGTGTTTGTGGCCATTGGTTACGGTGCGCGCATGTGACCCGTCGTTATGGTGTGTGTTTGTGGCCATTGGTTATGGTGCGCGCATGTGACGTGTGGTTATGGTGTGTGTTTGTGGACATTGGTTATGGTGCGCGCATGTGACGTGTGGTTATGGTGTGTGTTTGTGGCGTGTGGTTATGGTGCGCGCATGTGACGTGTGGTTATGGTGCGCGCATGTGACGTGTAGTTATGGTGTGTGTTTGTGGCCATTGGTTATGGTGCGTGCATGTGACGTGTGGTTATGGTGCGCGCATGTGACCCGTGGTTATGGTGTGTGTTTGTGGCCATTGGTTATGGTGCGTGCATGTGACGTGTGGTTATGGTTCGTGCATGTGACGTGTGGTTATGGTGCGTGCATGTGACGTGTGGTAATGGTGTGTGTATGTGGCGTGTGGTTATGGTGCGTGTATGTGGCGTGTGGTTATGGTGCGTGCATGTGACGTGTGGTTATAGTGTGTGCATGTGGCGTGTGGTTATGGTGCGTGTTTGTGGCGTGTGGGTATGGTGTGTGTATGTGGCGTGTGCTTATGGTGTGTGTATGCGGCGTGTGGTTTTGGTGTGTGTATGTGGCGTGTGGTTATGGTGTGTGTATGTGGCGTGTGGTTATGGTGTGTGTATGTGGCGTGTGGTTATGGTGTGTGCATGTGACCCGTGGTTATGGTGCGTGCATGTGGCGTGTGGTTATGGTGCGCGCATGTGACGTGTGGTTATGTTGCGTGCATGTGACGTGTGGTTATGGTGCGAGATGTGACCCGTAGTTATGGTGTGTGTTTGTGGCCATTGGTTATGGTGCGCGCCTTGTCTTGGACCAACCAAATCCGGAGGTTCCCGTCTATGACGTTAAAAGGAATGATCCAAAAGCAAGACGGGTTCGAAGACTACACCGCAATCTTATTTTGCCCCTAAGACAAACTGATGTTAAAACATCAGAGAATGTTTTAGAAGATGTCGCTCCAGCCGGTACTAAATACGTCATCCCACAGAGGCGAGGAGAACATACGCCACCCGATGATGACGTATATCCGGAATTACGTAGGTCGACCAGGAACCGCCGCGCTCCGAAGTGGCAAACTAGTGGCCATTTCCAAATGTAAGCAAAGTGTTAGCATATTCAGCATAGTGTTGGAATGATTGTTTTACTACCTAATCGATGTACAAATGTCATTAGTTTTGTTATGCATTGAATTTAAGTATTTTAAAAGTTTGAAACATAATATAGTTATTACCGACTTCCGTCTACTAAGTGTACGCGGTATATTATATGCGTTTGCAAAATGTCATTAAAATATGACATTATTGACTATTATATTGTGAGAGAGATTTAAAACACTAGTCGTGTTTAATCTGTGCTTAAATATTCACCGCATATCGCGATTGCTGTAATCCTGCGACGTCATGTTGGTTTTTTTGTCGTAAAATGTCGTGACGTCATTGTTTAACAGGGGGGAATATGTCATGGGGTGTAAGCTAAGATGTCCTTTTACTATATAGATATATATATAGTAAAACACCTTTTCCATTAGTCAAATTAGCACTCCAATGTAGTAGTTGAAATATTAGTTAACTAATAGTGGTTGTTAACCCATTGTTGTGCACGAGTACTAATATTTATTCACCGCACTACTTTCGCTACTTTCCCGCACTACGTCAGACACACACAGACAACGGACACAAACAGATCGCCACATTGATCGGCACATTTGAAACCATTTTTGTAGGGTTTAATAATAAACCTACAGGATCTGACCAATACATATTAAAGACTAGATCCACGACTTTGTTTGTTCATTCGAACCCGAGCCGCCTCGAAGGGCGTAGCTAGACCGGAGACACGCGCATGTGACCCGTGGTTATGGTGTGTGTTTGTGGCCATTGGTTATGGTGCGCGCATGTGACCCGTGGTTATGGTGTGTGTTTGTGGCCATTGGTTATGGTGCGCGCATGTGACGTGTGGTTATGGTGCGTGCATGTGACGTGTGGTTATGTTGCGCGCATGTGACGTGTGGTTATGGTGTGTGTTTGTGGCCATTGGTTATGGTGCGCGCATGTGACGTGTGGTTATGGTACGTGCATGTGACGTGTGGTTATGGTGTGTGTTTGTGGCCATTGGTTATGGTGCGCGCATGTGACGTGTGGTTATGGTGCGCGCATGTCACCCGTGGTTATGGTGTGTGTTTGTGGCCATTGGTTATGGTGCGCGCATGTGACGTGTGGTTATGGTGTGTGTTTGTGGCCATTGGTTATGGTGCGCGCATGTGACGTGTGGTTATGGTGTGTGTTTGTGGCCATTGGTTATGGTGCGCGCATGTGACGTGTGGTTATGGTGTGTGTTTGTGGCCATTGGTTATGGTGCGTACATGTGACGTGTGGTTATGGTGTGTGTTTGTGGCCATTGTTTATGGTGCGTGCATGTGACGTGTGGTTATGGTGCGTGCATGTGACGGGTTGTTATGGTGTGTGTTTGTGGCCATTGGATATGGTGCGCGCATGTGACGTGAGGTTATGGTGCGCGCATGTGACCCGTGGTTATGGTGTGTGTTTGTGGCAATTGGTTATGGTGCGCGCATGTGACGTCTGGTTATGGTGTGTGATTGTGGCCATTGGTTATGGTGCGCGCATGTGACGTGTGGTTATGGTGTGTGTTTGTGGCCATTGGTTATGGTGCGCGCATGTGACGTGTTGTTATGGTGTGTGTTTGTGGCCATTGGTTATGGTGCGCGCATGTGACGTGTGGTTATGGTGTGTGTTTGTGGCCATTGGTTATGGTGCGCGCATGTGACCCGTGGTTATGGTGTGTGTTTGTGGCCATTGGTTATGGTGCGCGCATGTGACGTGTGGTTATGGTGTGTGTTTGTGGCCATTGGTTATGGTGCGCGCATGTGACGTGTGGTTATGGTGTGTGTATGTGGCCATTGGTTATGGTGCGCGCATGTGACCCGTGGTTATGGTGTGTGTTTGTGGCCATTGGTTATGGTGCGCGCATGTGACCCGTGGTTATGGTGTGTGTATGTGGCCATTGGTTATGGTGCGCGCATGTGACCCGTGGTTATGGTGTGTGTTTGTGGCCATTGGTTATGGTGCGCGCATGTGACCCGTCGTTATGGTGTGTGTTTGTGGCCATTGGTTATGGTGCGCGCATGTGACGTGTGGTTATGGTGTGTGTTTGTGGCCATTGGTTATGGTGCGCGCATGTGACGTGTGGTTATGGTGTGTGTTTGTGGCGTGTGGTTATGGTGCGCGCATGTGACGTGTGGTTATGGTGCGCGCATGTGACGTGTAGTTATGGTGTGTGTTTGTGGCTATTGGTTATGGTGCGTGCATGTGACGTGTGGTTATGGTGTGCGCATGTGACCCGTGGTTATGGTGTGTGTTTGTGGCCATTGGTTATGGTGCGTGCATGTGACGTGTGGTTATGGTTCGTGCATGTGACGTGTGGTTATGGTGCGTACATGTGACGTGTGGTAATGGTGTGTGTATGTGGCGTGTGGTTATGGTGCGTGTATGTGGCGTGTGGTTATGGTGCGTGCATGTGACGTGTGGTTATAGTGTGTGCATGTGGCGTGTGGTTATGGTGCGTGTTTGTGGCGTGTGGTTATGGTGTGTGTATGTGGCGTGTGGGTATGGTGTGTGTATGTGGCGTGTGGTTATGGTGTCTGTGTGCGGCGTGTGGTTTTGGTGTGTGTATGTGGCGTGTGGTTATGGTGTGTGTATGTGGCGTGTGGTTATGGTGTGTGTATGTGGCGTGTGGTTATGGTGTGTGCATGTGACCCGTGGTTATGGTGCGTGTATGTGGCGTGTGGTTATGGTGCGCGCATGTGACGTGTGGTTATGTTGCGTGCATGTGACGTGTGGTTATTGTGCGAGATGTGACCCGTAGTTATGGTGTGTGTTTGTGGCCATTGGTTATGGTGCGCGCATGTGACGTGTGGTTATGGTGCGTGCATGTGACGTGTGGTTATGGTGTGTGTTTGTGGCCATTGGTTATGGTGCGTGCATGTGACTTGTGGTTATGGTGCGCGCATGTGACCCGTGGTTATGGAGTGTGTTTGTGGCCATTGGTTATGGTGCGTACATGTGACGTGTGGTTATGGTGTGTGTTTGTGTCCGTTGGTTATGGTGTGTGTTTGTGGCCATTGGTTATGGTGCGCGCATGTGACGTGTGGTTATGTTGCGCGCATGTGACTTGTGGTTATGGTGCGTGCATGTGACGTGTGGTTATGGTGTGTGTTTGTGGCCATTGGTTATGGTGCGTGCATGTGACCCGTGGTTATGGTGTGTGTTTGTGGCCATTGGTTATGGTGCGCGCATGTGACGTGTGGTTATGGTGTGTGTTTGTGGCCATTGGTTATGGTGCGCGCATGTGACGTGTGTTTATGGTGTGTGTTTGTGGCCATTGGTTATGGTGCGCGCATGTGACGTGTGGTTATGGTGTGTGTTTGTGGCCATTGGTTATGGTGCGCGCATGTGACCCCTGGTTATGGTGTGTGTTTGTGGCCATTGGTTATGGTGCGCGCATGTGACCCGTGGTTATGGTGTGTGTATGTGGCCATTAGTTATGGTGCGCGCATGTGACCCGTGGTTATGGTGTGTGTTTGTGGCCATTGGTTACGGTGCGCGCATGTGACCCGTCGTTATGGTGTGTGTTTGTGGCCATTGGTTATGGTGCGCGCATGTGACGTGTGGTTATGGTGTGTGTTTGTGGACATTGGTTATGGTGCGCGCATGTGACGTGTGGTTATGGTGTGTGTTTGTGGCGTGTGGTTATGGTGCGCGCATGTGACGTGTGGTTATGGTGCGCGCATGTGACGTGTAGTTATGGTGTGTGTTTGTGGCCATTGGTTATGGTGCGTGCATGTGACGTGTGGTTATGGTGCGCGCATGTGACCCGTGGTTATGGTGTGTGTTTGTGGCCATTGGTTATGGTGCGTGCATGTGACGTGTGGTTATGGTTCGTGCATGTGACGTGTGGTTATGGTGCGTGCATGTGACGTGTGGTAATGGTGTGTGTATGTGGCGTGTGGTTATGGTGCGTGTATGTGGCGTGTGGTTATGGTGCGTGCATGTGACGTGTGGTTATAGTGTGTGCATGTGGCGTGTGGTTATGGTGCGTGTTTGTGGCGTGTGGGTATGGTGTGTGTATGTGGCGTGTGCTTATGGTGTGTGTATGCGGCGTGTGGTTTTGGTGTGTGTATGTGGCGTGTGGTTATGGTGTGTGTATGTGGCGTGTGGTTATGGTGTGTGTATGTGGCGTGTGGTTATGGTGTGTGCATGTGACCCGTGGTTATGGTGCGTGCATGTGGCGTGTGGTTATGGTGCGCGCATGTGACGTGTGGTTATGTTGCGTGCATGTGACGTGTGGTTATGGTGCGAGATGTGACCCGTAGTTATGGTGTGTGTTTGTGGCCATTGGTTATGGTGCGCGCATGTGACGTGTGGTTATGGTGCGTGCATGTGACGTGTGGTTATGGTGTGTGTTTGTGGCCATTGGTTATGGTGCGTGCATGTGACGTGTGGTTATGGTGCACGCATGTGACCCGTGGTTATGGAGTGTGTTTGTGGCCATTGGTTATGGTGCGTACATGTGACGTGTGGTTATGGTGTGTGTTTGTGTCCGTTGGTTATGGTGTGTGTTTGTGGCCATTGGTTATGGTGCGCGCATGTGACGTGTGGTTATGTTGCGCGCATGTGACGTGTGGTTATGGTGCGAGCATGTGACGTGTGGTTATGGTGTGTGTTTGTGGCCATTGGTTATGGTGCGTGCATGTGACGTGTGGTTATGGTGTGTGTTTGTGGCCATTGGTTATGGTGCGTGCATGTGACGTGTGGTTATGGTGTGTGTTTGTGGCCATTGGCTATGGTGCGTGCATGTGACGTGTGGTTATGGTGCGTGCATGTGACGTGTGGTTATGGTGCGTGCATGTGACGTGTGGTTATGTGTATGTATGTGGCGTGTGGTTATGGTGCGTGTATGTGGCGTGTGGTTATGGTGCGTGCATGTGACGTGTGGTTATAGTGTGTGCATGTGGCGTGTGGTTATGGTGCGTGTATGTGGCGTGTGGTTATGGTGTTTGTATGTGGCGTGTGGTTATGGTGTGTGTATGTGGCGTGTGGTTATGGTGTGTGTATGTGGCGTGTGGTTTTGGTGTGTGTCTGTGGCGTGTGGTTATGGTGTGTGTATGTGGCGTGTGGTTATGGTGTGTGTATGTGGCGTGTGGTTATGGTATGTGCATGTGACCCGTGGTTATGGTGCGTGCATGTGACGTGTGGTTATGGTGCGTGCATGTGACGTGTGGTTATGGTGCGTGCATGTGACGTGTGGTTATGGTGTGTGTTTGTGGCCATTGGATATGGTGCGCGCATGTGACGTGAGGTTATGGTGCGCGCATGTGACCCGTAGTTATGGTGTGTGTTTGTGGCAATTGGTTATGGTGCGCGCATGTGACGTGTGGTTATGGTGTGTGATTTTGGCCATTGGTTATGGTGCGCGCATGTGACGTGTGGTTATGGTGTGTGTTTGTGGCCATTGGTTATGGTGCGCGCATGTGATGTGTTGTTATGGTGTGTGTTTGTGGCCATTGGTTATGGTGCGCGCATGTGACATGTGGTTATGGTGTGTGTTTGTGGCCATTGGTTATGGTGCGCGCATGTGACCCGTGGTTATGGTGTGTGTTTGTGGCCATTGGTTATGGTGCGCGCATGTGACGTGTGGTTATGGTGTGTCTTTGTGGCCATTGGTTATGGTGCGCGCATATGACGTGTGGTTATGGTGCGCGCATGTCACCCGTGGTTATGGTGTGTGTTTGTGGCCATTGGTTATGGTGCGCGCATGTGACGTGTGGTTATGGTGTGTGTTTGTGGCCATTGGTTATGGTGCGCGCATGTGACGTGTGGTTATGGTGTGTGTTTGTGGCCATTGGTTATGGTGCGCGCATGTGACGTGTGGTTATGGTGTGTGTTTGTGGCCATTGGTTATGGTGCGTACATGTGACGTGTGGTTATGGTGTGTGTTTGTGGCCATTGTTTATGGTGCGTGCATGTGACGTGTGGTTATGGTGCGTGCATGTGACGGGTTGTTATGGTGTGTGTTTGTGGCCATTGGATATGGTGCGCGCATGTGACGTGAGGTTATGGTGCGCGCATGTGACCCGTGGTTATGGTGTGTGTTTGTGGCAATTGGTTATGGTGCGCGCATGTGACGTCTGGTTATGGTGTGTGATTGTGGCCATTGGTTATGGTGCGCGCATGTGACGTGTGGTTATGGTGTGTGTTTGTGGCCATTGGTTATGGTGCGCGCATGTGACGTGTTGTTATGGTGTGTGTTTGTGGCCATTGGTTATGGTGCGCGCATGTGACGTGTGGTTATGGTGTGTGTTTGTGGCCATTGGTTATGGTGCGCGCATGTGACCCGTGGTTATGGTGTGTGTTTGTGGCCATTGGTTATGGTGCGCGCATGTGACGTGTGGTTATGGTGTGTGTTTGTGGCCATTGGTTATGGTGCGCGCATGTGACGTGTGGTTATGGTGTGTGTATGTGGCCATTGGTTATGGTGCGCGCATGTGACCCGTGGTTATGGTGTGTGTTTGTGGCCATTGGTTATGGTGCGCGCATGTGACCCGTGGTTATGGTGTGTGTATGTGGCCATTGGTTATGGTGCGCGCATGTGACCCGTGGTTATGGTGTGTGTTTGTGGCCATTGGTTATGGTGCGCGCATGTGACCCGTCGTTATGGTGTGTGTTTGTGGCCATTGGTTATGGTGCGCGCATGTGACGTGTGGTTATGGTGTGTGTTTGTGGCCATTGGTTATGGTGCGCGCATGTGACGTGTGGTTATGGTGTGTGTTTGTGGCGTGTGGTTATGGTGCGCGCATGTGACGTGTGGTTATGGTGCGCGCATGTGACGTGTAGTTATGGTGTGTGTTTGTGGCCATTGGTTATGGTGCGTGCATGTGACGTGTGGTTATGGTGTGCGCATGTGACCCGTGGTTATGGTGTGTGTTTGTGGCCATTGGTTATGGTGCGTGCATGTGACGTGTGGTTATGGTTCGTGCATGTGACGTGTGGTTATGGTGCGTACATGTGACGTGTGGTAATGGTGTGTGTATGTGGCGTGTGGTTATGGTGCGTGTATGTGGCGTGTGGTTATGGTGCGTGCATGTGACGTGTGGTTATAGTGTGTGCATGTGGCGTGTGGTTATGGTGCGTGTTTGTGGCGTGTGGTTATGGTGTGTGTATGTGGCGTGTGGGTATGGTGTGTGTATGTGGCGTGTGGTTATGGTGTCTGTGTGCGGCGTGTGGTTTTGGTGTGTGTATGTGGCGTGTGGTTATGGTGTGTGTATGTGGCGTGTGGTTATGGTGTGTGTATGTGGCGTGTGGTTATGGTGTGTGCATGTGACCCGTGGTTATGGTGCGTGTATGTGGCGTGTGGTTATGGTGCGCGCATGTGACGTGTGGTTATGTTGCGTGCATGTGACGTGTGGTTATTGTGCGAGATGTGACCCGTAGTTATGGTGTGTGTTTGTGGCCATTGGTTATGGTGCGCGCATGTGACGTGTGGTTATGGTGCGTGCATGTGACGTGTGGTTATGGTGTGTGTTTGTGGCCATTGGTTATGGTGCGTGCATGTGACTTGTGGTTATGGTGCGCGCATGTGACCCGTGGTTATGGAGTGTGTTTGTGGCCATTGGTTATGGTGCGTACATGTGACGTGTGGTTATGGTGTGTGTTTGTGTCCGTTGGTTATGGTGTGTGTTTGTGGCCATTGGTTATGGTGCGCGCATGTGACGTGTGGTTATGTTGCGCGCATGTGACTTGTGGTTATGGTGCGTGCATGTGACGTGTGGTTATGGTGTGTGTTTGTGGCCATTGGTTATGGTGCGTGCATGTGACCCGTGGTTATGGTGTGTGTTTGTGGCCATTGGTTATGGTGCGCGCATGTGACGTGTGGTTATGGTGTGTGTTTGTGGCCATTGGTTATGGTGCGCGCATGTGACGTGTGTTTATGGTGTGTGTTTGTGGCCATTGGTTATGGTGCGCGCATGTGACGTGTGGTTATGGTGTGTGTTTGTGGCCATTGGTTATGGTGCGCGCATGTGACCCCTGGTTATGGTGTGTGTTTGTGGCCATTGGTTATGGTGCGCGCATGTGACCCGTGGTTATGGTGTGTGTATGTGGCCATTAGTTATGGTGCGCGCATGTGACCCGTGGTTATGGTGTGTGTTTGTGGCCATTGGTTACGGTGCGCGCATGTGACCCGTCGTTATGGTGTGTGTTTGTGGCCATTGGTTATGGTGCGCGCATGTGACGTGTGGTTATGGTGTGTGTTTGTGGACATTGGTTATGGTGCGCGCATGTGACGTGTGGTTATGGTGTGTGTTTGTGGCGTGTGGTTATGGTGCGCGCATGTGACGTGTGGTTATGGTGCGCGCATGTGACGTGTAGTTATGGTGTGTGTTTGTGGCCATTGGTTATGGTGCGTGCATGTGACGTGTGGTTATGGTGCGCGCATGTGACCCGTGGTTATGGTGTGTGTTTGTGGCCATTGGTTATGGTGCGTGCATGTGACGTGTGGTTATGGTTCGTGCATGTGACGTGTGGTTATGGTGCGTGCATGTGACGTGTGGTAATGGTGTGTGTATGTGGCGTGTGGTTATGGTGCGTGTATTTGGCGTGTGGTTATGGTGCGTGCATGTGACGTGTGGTTATAGTGTGTGCATGTGGCGTGTGGTTATGGTGCGTGTTTGTGGCGTGTGGGTATGGTGTGTGTATGTGGCGTGTGCTTATGGTGTGTGTATGCGGCGTGTGGTTTTGGTGTGGCCACAAACACACACCATAACTACGGGTCACATCTCGCACAATAACCACACGTCACATGCACGCAACATAACCACACGTCACATGCGCGCACCATAACCACACGCCACATACACGCACCATAACCACGGGTCACATGCACACACCATAACCACACGCCACATACACACACCATAACCACACGCCACATACACACACCATAACCACACGCCACATACACACACCAAAACCACACGCCGCACACAGACACCATAACCACACGCCACATACACACACCATACCCACACGCCACATACACACACCATAACCACACGCCACAAACACGCACCATAACCACACGCCACATGCACACACTATAACCACACGTCACATGCACGCACCATAACCACACGCCACATACACGCACCATAACCACACGCCACATACACACACCATTACCACACGTCACATGTACGCACCATAACCACACGTCACATGCACGAACCATAACCACACGTCACATGCACGCACCATAACCAATGGCCACAAACACACACCATAACCACGGGTCACATGCGCACACCATAACCACACGTCACATGCACGCACCATAACCAATGGCCACAAACACACACCATAACTACACGTCACATGCGCGCACCATAACCACACGTCACATGCGCGCACCATAACCACACGCCACAAACACACACCATAACCACACGTCACATGCGCGCACCATAACCAATGGCCACAAACACACACCATAACCACACGTCACATGCGCGCACCATAACCAATGGCCACAAACACACACCATAACGACGGGTCACATGCGCGCACCATAACCAATGGCCACAAACACACACCATAACCACGGGTCACATGCGCGCACCATAACCAATGGCCACATACACACACCATAACCACGGGTCACATGCGCGCACCATAACCAATGGCCACAAACACACACCATAACCACGGGTCACATGCGCGCACCATAACCAATGGCCACATACACACACCATAACCACACGTCACATGCGCGCACCATAACCAATGGCCACAAACACACACCATAACCACACGTCACATGCGCGCACCATAACCAATGGCCACAAACACACACCATAACCACGGGTCACATGCGCGCACCATAACCAATGGCCACAAACACACACCATAACCACACGTCACATGCGCGCACCATAACCAATGGCCACAAACACACACCATAACAACACGTCACATGCGCGCACCATAACCAATGGCCACAAACACACACCATAACCACACGTCACATGCGCGCACCATAACCAATGGCCACAATCACACACCATAACCAGACGTCACATGCGCGCACCATAACCAATTGCCACAAACACACACCATAACCACGGGTCACATGCGCGCACCATAACCTCACGTCACATGCGCGCACCATATCCAATGGCCACAAACACACACCATAACAACCCGTCACATGCACGCACCATAACCACACGTCACATGCACGCACCATAAACAATGGCCACAAACACACACCATAACCACACGTCACATGTACGCACCATAACCAATGGCCACAAACACACACCATAACCACACGTCACATGCGCGCACCATAACCAATGGCCACAAACACACACCATAACCACACGTCACATGCGCGCACCATAACCAATGGCCACAAACACACACCATAACCACACGTCACATGCGCGCACCATAACCAATGGCCACAAACACACACCATAACCACGGGTGACATGCGCGCACCATAACCACACGTCATATGCGCGCACCATAACCAATGGCCACAAAGACACACCATAACCACACGTCACATGCGCGCACCATAACCAATGGCCACAAACACACACCATAACCACGGGTCACATGCGCGCACCATAACCAATGGCCACAAACACACACCATAACCACATGTCACATGCGCGCACCATAACCAATGGCCACAAACACACACCATAACAACACATCACATGCGCGCACCATAACCAATGGCCACAAACACACACCATAACCACACGTCACATGCGCGCACCATAACCAATGGCCAAAATCACACACCATAACCACACGTCACATGCGCGCACCATAACCAATTGCCACAAACACACACCATAACTACGGGTCACATGCGCGCACCATAACCTCACGTCACATGCGCGCACCATATCCAATGGCCACAAACACACACCATAACCACACGTCACATGCACGCACCATAACCACACGTCACATGCACGCACCATAACCACACGTCACATGCACGCACCATAACCACGGGTCACATGCACATACAATAACCACACGCCACATACACACACCATAACCACACGCCACATACACACACCATAACCACACGCCACAGACACACACCAAAACCACACGCCACATACACACACCATAACCACACGCCACATACACACACCATAACCACACGCCACATACAAACACCATAACCACACGCCACATACACGCACCATAACCACACGCCACATGCACACACTATAACCACACGTCACATGCACGCACCATAACCACACGCCACATACACGCACCATAACCACACGCCACATACATACACATAACCACACGTCACATGCACGCACCATAACCACACGTCACATGCACGCACCATAACCACACGTCACATGCACGCACCATAGCCAATGGCCACAAACACACACCATAACCACACGTCACATGCAGGCACCATAACCAATGGCCACAAACACACACCATAACCACACGTCACATGCACGCACCATAACCAATGGCCACAAACACACACCATAACCACACGTCACATGCTCGCACCATAACCACACGTCACATGCGCGCAACATAACCACACGTCACATGCGCGCACCATAACCAATGGCCACAAACACACACCATAACCAACGGACACAAACACACACCATAACCACACGTCACATGTACGCACCATAACCAATGGCCACAAACACACTCCATAACCACGGGTCACATGCGTGCACCATAACCACACGTCACATGCACGCACCATAACCAATGGCCACAAACACACACCATAACCACACGTCACATGCACGCACCATAACCACACGTCACATGCGCGCACCATAACCAATGGCCACAAACACACACCATAACTACGGGTCACATCTCGCACCATAACCACACGTCACATGCACGCAACATAACCACACGTCACATGCGCGCACCATAACCACACGCCACATGCACGCACCATAACCACGGGTCACATGCACACACCATAACCACACGCCACATACACACACCATAACCACACGCCACATACACACACCATAACCACACGCCACATACACACACCAAAACCACACGCCGCATACACACACCATAAGCACACGCCACATACACACACCATACCCACACGCCACAAACACGCACCATAACCACACGCCACATGCACACACTATAACCACACGTCACATGCACGCACCATAACCACACGCCACATACACGCACCATAACCACACGCCACATACACACACCATTACCACACGTCACATGCACGCACCATAACCACACGTCACATGCACGAACCATAACCACACGTCACATGCACGCACCATAACCAATGGCCACAAACACACACCATAACCACGGGTCACATGCGCGCACCATAACCACACGTCACATGCACGCACCATAACCAATGGCCACAAACACACACCATAACTACACGTCACATGCGCGCACCATAACCACACGTCACATGCGCGCACCATAACCACACGCCACAAACACACACCATAACCACACGTCACATGCGCGCACCATAACCAATGTCCACAAACACACACCATAACCACACGTCACATGCGCGCACCATAACCAATGGCCACAAACACACACCATAACGACGGGTCACATGCGCGCACCGTAACCAATGGCCACAAACACACACCATAACCACGGGTCACATGCGCGCACCATAACTAATGGCCACATACACACACCATAACCACGGGTCACATGCGCGCACCATAACCAATGGCCACAAACACACACCATAACCAGGGGTCACATGCGCGCACCATAACCAATGGCCACAAACACACACCATAACCACACGTCACATGCGCGCACCATAACCAATGGCCACAAACACACACCATAACCACACGTCACATGCGCGCACCATAACCAATGGCCACAAACACACACCATAACCACACGTCACATGCGCGCACCATAACCAATGGCCACAAACACACACCATAACAACACGTCACATGCGCGCACCATAACCAATGGTCACAAACACACACCATAACCACGGGTGACATGCGCGCACCATAACCACACGTCATATGCGCGCACCATAACCAATGGCCACAAAGACACACCATAACCACACGTCACATGCGCGCACCATAACCAATGGCCACAAACACACACCATAACCACGGGTCACATGCGCGCACCATAACCAATGGCCACAAACACACACCATAACCACATGTCACATGCGCGCACCATAACCAATGGCCACAAACACACACCATAACAACACATCACATGCGCGCACCATAACCAATGGCCACAAACACACACCATAACCACACGTCACATGCGCGCACCATAACCAATGGCCAAAATCACACACCATAACCACACGTCACATGCGCGCACCATAACCAATTGCCACAAACACACACCATAACTACGGGTCACATGCGCGCACCATAACCTCACGTCACATGCGCGCACCATATCCAATGGCCACAAACACACACCATAACCACACGTCACATGCACGCACCATAACCACACGTCACATGCACGCACCATAACCACACGTCACATGCACGCACCATAACCACGGGTCACATGCACATACCATAACCACACGCCACATACACACACCATAACCACACGCCACATACACACACCATAACCACACGCCACAGACACACACCAAAACCACACGCCACATACACACACCATAACCACACGCCACATACACACACCATAACCACACGCCACATACAAACACCATAACCACACGCCACATACACGCACCATAACCACACGCCACATGCACACACTATAACCACACGTCACATGCACGCACCATAACCACACGCCACATACACGCACCATAACCACACGCCACATACATACACATAACCACACGTCACATGCACGCACCATAACCACACGTCACATGCACGCACCATAACCACACGTCACATGCACGCACCATAGCCAATGGCCACAAACACACACCATAACCACACGTCACATGCACGCACCATAACCAATGGCCACAAACACACACCATAACCACACGTCACATGCACGCACCATAACCAATGGCCACAAACACACACCATAACCACACGTCACATGCTCGCACCATAACCACACGTCACATGCGCGCAACATAACCACACGTCACATGCGCGCACCATAACCAATGGCCACAAACACACACCATAACCAACGGACACAAACACACACCATAACCACACGTCACATGTACGCACCATAACCAATGGCCACAAACACACTCCATAACCACGGGTCACATGCGTGCACCATAACCACACGTCACATGCACGCACCATAACCAATGGCCACAAACACACACCATAACCACACGTCACATGCACGCACCATAACCACACGTCACATGCGCGCACCATAACCAATGGCCACAAACACACACCATAACTACGGGTCACATCTCGCACCATAACCACACGTCACATGCACGCAACATAACCACACGTCACATGCGCGCACCATAACCACACGCCACATGCACGCACCATAACCACGGGTCACATGCACACACCATAACCACACGCCACATACACACACCATAACCACACGCCACATACACACACCATAACCACACGCCACATACACACACCAAAACCACACGCCGCATACACACACCATAAGCACACGCCACATACACACACCATACCCACACGCCACAAACACGCACCATAACCACACGCCACATGCACACACTATAACCACACGTCACATGCACGCACCATAACCACACGCCAAATACACGCACCATAACCACACGCCACATACACACACCATTACCACACGTCACATGCACGCACCATAACCACACGTCACATGCACGAACCATAACCACACGTCACATGCACGCACCATAACCAATGGCCACAAACACACACCATAACCACGGGTCACATGCGCGCACCATAACCACACGTCACATGCACGCACCATAACCAATGGCCACAAACACACACCATAACTACACGTCACATGCGCGCACCATAACCACACGTCACATGCGCGCACCATAACCACACGCCACAAACACACACCATAACCACACGTCACATGCGCGCACCATAACCAATGTCCACAAACACACACCATAACCACACGTCACATGCGCGCACCATAACCAATGGCCACAAACACACACCATAACGACGGGTCACATGCGCGCACCGTAACCAATGGCCACAAACACACACCATAACCACGGGTCACATGCGCGCACCATAACTAATGGCCACATACACACACCATAACCACGGGTCACATGCGCGCACCATAACCAATGGCCACAAACACACACCATAACCAGGGGTCACATGCGCGCACCATAACCAATGGCCACAAACACACACCATAACCACACGTCACATGCGCGCACCATAACCAATGGCCACAAACACACACCATAAACACACGTCACATGCGCGCACCATAACCAATGGCCACAAACACACACCATAACCACACGTCACATGCGCGCACCATAACCAATGGCCACAAACACACACCATAACCACGGGTCACATGCACGCACCATAACCAATGGCCACAAACACACACCATAACCACACGTCACATGCACGCACCATAACCACAAGTCACATGCGCGCAACATAACCACACGTCACATGCGCGCACCATAACCAATGGCCACAAACACACACCATAACCAACGGACACAAACACACACCATAACCACACGTCACATGTACGCACCATAACCAATGGCCACAAACACACTCCATAACCACGGGTCACATGCGCGCACCATAACCACAAGTCACATGCACGCACCATAACCAATGGCCACAAACACACACCATAACCACACGTCACATGCACGCACCATAACCACACGTCACATGCGCGCACCATAACCAATGGCCACAAACACACACCATAACTACGGGTCACATCTCGCACAATAACCACACGTCACATGCACGCAACATAACCACACGTCACATGCGCGCACCATAACCACACGCCACATACACGCACCATAACCACGGGTCACATGCACACACCATAACCACACGCCACATACACACACCATAACCACACGCCACATACACACACCATAACCACACGCCACATACACACACCAAAACCACACGCCGCACACAGACACCATAACCACACGCCACATACACACACCATACCCACACGCCACATACACACACCATAACCACACGCCACAAACACGCACCATAACCACACGCCACATGCACACACTATAACCACACGTCACATGCACGCACCATAACCACACGCCACATACACGCACCATAACCACACGCCACATACACACACCATTACCACACGTCACATGTACGCACCATAACCACACGTCACATGCACGAACCATAACCACACGTGGCCATTGGTTATGGTGCGTGCATGTGACGTGTGGTTATGGTGCGCGCATGTGACCCGTGGTTATGGTGTGTGTTTGTGGCCATTGGTTATGGTGCGTGCATGTGACGTGTGGTTATGGTTCGTGCATGTGACGTGTGGTTATGGTGCGTGCATGTGACGTGTGGTAATGGTGTGTGTATGTGGCGTGTGGTTATGGTGCGTGTATTTGGCGTGTGGTTATGGTGCGTGCATGTGACGTGTGGTTATGGTGTTTGTGGCCATTGGTTATGGTGCGTGCATGTGACGTGTGGTTATGGTGTGCGCATGTGACCCGTGGTTATGGTGTGTGTTTGTGGCCATTGGTTATGGTGCGTGCATGTGACGTGTGGTTATGGTTCGTGCATGTGACGTGTGGTTATGGTGCGTACATGTGACGTGTGGTAATGGTGTGTGTATGTGGCGTGTGGTTATGGTGCGTGTATGTGGCGTGTGGTTATGGTGCGTGCATGTGACGTGTGGTTATAGTGTGTGCATGTGGCGTGTGGTTATGGTGCGTGTTTGTGGCGTGTGGTTATGGTGTGTGTATGTGGCGTGTGGGTATGGTGTGTGTATGTGGCGTGTGGTTATGGTGTCTGTGTGCGGCGTGTGGTTTTGGTGTGTGTATGTGGCGTGTGGTTATGGTGTGTGTATGTGGCGTGTGGTTATGGTGTGTGTATGTGGCGTGTGGTTATGGTGTGTGCATGTGACCCGTGGTTATGGTGCGTGTATGTGGCGTGTGGTTATGGTGCGCGCATGTGACGTGTGGTTATGTTGCGTGCATGTGACGTGTGGTTATTGTGCGAGATGTGACCCGTAGTTATGGTGTGTGTTTGTGGCCATTGGTTATGGTGCGCGCATGTGACGTGTGGTTATGGTGCGTGCATGTGACGTGTGGTTATGGTGTGTGTTTGTGGCCATTGGTTATGGTGCGTGCATGTGACTTGTGGTTATGGTGCGCGCATGTGACCCGTGGTTATGGAGTGTGTTTGTGGCCATTGGTTATGGTGCGTACATGTGACGTGTGGTTATGGTGTGTGTTTGTGTCCGTTGGTTATGGTGTGTGTTTGTGGCCATTGGTTATGGTGCGCGCATGTGACGTGTGGTTATGTTGCGCGCATGTGACTTGTGGTTATGGTGCGTGCATGTGACGTGTGGTTATGGTGTGTGTTTGTGGCCATTGGTTATGGTGCGTGCATGTGACCCGTGGTTATGGTGTGTGTTTGTGGCCATTGGTTATGGTGCGCGCATGTGACGTGTGGTTATGGTGTGTGTTTGTGGCCATTGGTTATGGTGCGCGCATGTGACGTGTGTTTATGGTGTGTGTTTGTGGCCATTGGTTATGGTGCGCGCATGTGACGTGTGGTTATGGTGTGTGTTTGTGGCCATTGGTTATGGTGCGCGCATGTGACCCCTGGTTATGGTGTGTGTTTGTGGCCATTGGTTATGGTGCGCGCATGTGACCCGTGGTTATGGTGTGTGTATGTGGCCATTAGTTATGGTGCGCGCATGTGACCCGTGGTTATGGTGTGTGTTTGTGGCCATTGGTTACGGTGCGCGCATGTGACCCGTCGTTATGGTGTGTGTTTGTGGCCATTGGTTATGGTGCGCGCATGTGACGTGTGGTTATGGTGTGTGTTTGTGGACATTGGTTATGGTGCGCGCATGTGACGTGTGGTTATGGTGTGTGTTTGTGGCGTGTGGTTATGGTGCGCGCATGTGACGTGTGGTTATGGTGCGCGCATGTGACGTGTAGTTATGGTGTGTGTTTGTGGCCATTGGTTATGGTGCGTGCATGTGACGTGTGGTTATGGTGCGCGCATGTGACCCGTGGTTATGGTGTGTGTTTGTGGCCATTGGTTATGGTGCGTGCATGTGACGTGTGGTTATGGTTCGTGCATGTGACGTGTGGTTATGGTGCGTGCATGTGACGTGTGGTAATGGTGTGTGTATGTGGCGTGTGGTTATGGTGCGTGTATGTGGCGTGTGGTTATGGTGCGTGCATGTGACGTGTGGTTATAGTGTGTGCATGTGGCGTGTGGTTATGGTGCGTGTTTGTGGCGTGTGGGTATGGTGTGTGTATGTGGCGTGTGCTTATGGTGTGTGTATGCGGCGTGTGGTTTTGGTGTGTGTATGTGGCGTGTGGTTATGGTGTGTGTATGTGGCGTGTGGTTATGGTGTGTGTATGTGGCGTGTGGTTATGGTGTGTGCATGTGACCCGTGGTTATGGTGCGTGCATGTGGCGTGTGGTTATGGTGCGCGCATGTGACGTGTGGTTATGTTGCGTGCATGTGACGTGTGGTTATGGTGCGAGATGTGACCCGTAGTTATGGTGTGTGTTTGTGGCCATTGGTTATGGTGCGCGCATGTGACGTGTGGTTATGGTGCGTGCATGTGACGTGTGGTTATGGTGTGTGTTTGTGGCCATTGGTTATGGTGCGTGCATGTGACGTGTGGTTATGGTGCACGCATGTGACCCGTGGTTATGGAGTGTGTTTGTGGCCATTGGTTATGGTGCGTACATGTGACGTGTGGTTATGGTGTGTGTTTGTGTCCGTTGGTTATGGTGTGTGTTTGTGGCCATTGGTTATGGTGCGCGCATGTGACGTGTGGTTATGTTGCGCGCATGTGACGTGTGGTTATGGTGCGAGCATGTGACGTGTGGTTATGGTGTGTGTTTGTGGCCATTGGTTATGGTGCGTGCATGTGACGTGTGGTTATGGTGTGTGTTTGTGGCCATTGGTTATGGTGCGTGCATGTGACGTGTGGTTATGGTGTGTGTTTGTGGCCATTGGCTATGGTGCGTGCATGTGACGTGTGGTTATGGTGCGTGCATGTGACGTGTGGTTATGGTGCGTGCATGTGACGTGTGGTTATGTGTATGTATGTGGCGTGTGGTTATGGTGCGTGTATGTGGCGTGTGGTTATGGTGCGTGCATGTGACGTGTGGTTATAGTGTGTGCATGTGGCGTGTGGTTATGGTGCGTGTATGTGGCGTGTGGTTATGGTGTTTGTATGTGGCGTGTGGTTATGGTGTGTGTATGTGGCGTGTGGTTATGGTGTGTGTATGTGGCGTGTGGTTTTGGTGTGTGTCTGTGGCGTGTGGTTATGGTGTGTGTATGTGGCGTGTGGTTATGGTGTGTGTATGTGGCGTGTGGTTATGGTATGTGCATGTGACCCGTGGTTATGGTGCGTGCATGTGACGTGTGGTTATGGTGCGTGCATGTGACGTGTGGTTATGGTGCGTGCATGTGACGTGTGGTTATGGTGTGTGTTTGTGGCCATTGGATATGGTGCGCGCATGTGACGTGAGGTTATGGTGCGCGCATGTGACCCGTAGTTATGGTGTGTGTTTGTGGCAATTGGTTATGGTGCGCGCATGTGACGTGTGGTTATGGTGTGTGATTTTGGCCATTGGTTATGGTGCGCGCATGTGACGTGTGGTTATGGTGTGTGTTTGTGGCCATTGGTTATGGTGCGCGCATGTGATGTGTTGTTATGGTGTGTGTTTGTGGCCATTGGTTATGGTGCGCGCATGTGACATGTGGTTATGGTGTGTGTTTGTGGCCATTGGTTATGGTGCGCGCATGTGACCCGTGGTTATGGTGTGTGTTTGTGGCCATTGGTTATGGTGCGCGCATGTGACGTGTGGTTATGGTGTGTCTTTGTGGCCATTGGTTATGGTGCGCGCATATGACGTGTGGTTATGGTGCGCGCATGTCACCCGTGGTTATGGTGTGTGTTTGTGACCATTGGTTATGGTGCGCGCATGTGACGTGTTGTTATGGTGTGTGTTTGTGGCCATTGGTTATGGTGCGCGCATGTGACGTGTGGTTATGGTGTGTGTTTGTGGCCATTGGTTATGGTGCGCGCATGTGACGTGTGGTTATGGTGTGTGTTTGTGGCCATTGGTTATGGTGCGCGCATGTGACGTGTGGTTATGGTGTGTGTTTGTGGCCATTGGTTATGGTGCGCGCATGTGACCCCTGGTTATGGTGTGTGTTTGTGGCCATTGGTTATGGTGCGCGCATGTGACCCGTGGTTATGGTGTGTGTATGTGGCCATTAGTTATGGTGCGCGCATGTGACCCGTGGTTATGGTGTGTGTTTGTGGCCATTGGTTACGGTGCGCGCATGTGACCCGTCGTTATGGTGTGTGTTTGTGGCCATTGGTTATGGTGCGCGCATGTGACGTGTGGTTATGGTGTGTGTTTGTGGACATTGGTTATGGTGCGCGCATGTGACGTGTGGTTATGGTGTGTGTTTGTGGCGTGTGGTTATGGTGCGCGCATGTGACGTGTGGTTATGGTGCGCGCATGTGACGTGTAGTTATGGTGTGTGTTTGTGGCCATTGGTTATGGTGCGTGCATGTGACGTGTGGTTATGGTGCGCGCATGTGACCCGTGGTTATGGTGTGTGTTTGTGGCCATTGGTTATGGTGCGTGCATGTGACGTGTGGTTATGGTTCGTGCATGTGACGTGTGGTTATGGTGCGTGCATGTGACGTGTGGTAATGGTGTGTGTATGTGGCGTGTGGTTATGGTGCGTGTATGTGGCGTGTGGTTATGGTGCGTGCATGTGACGTGTGGTTATAGTGTGTGCATGTGGCGTGTGGTTATGGTGCGTGTTTGTGGCGTGTGGGTATGGTGTGTGTATGTGGCGTGTGCTTATGGTGTGTGTATGCGGCGTGTGGTTTTGGTGTGTGTATGTGGCGTGTGGTTATGGTGTGTGTATGTGGCGTGTGGTTATGGTGTGTGTATGTGGCGTGTGGTTATGGTGTGTGCATGTGACCCGTGGTTATGGTGCGTGCATGTGGCGTGTGGTTATGGTGCGCGCATGTGACGTGTGGTTATGTTGCGTGCATGTGACGTGTGGTTATGGTGCGAGATGTGACCCGTAGTTATGGTGTGTGTTTGTGGCCATTGGTTATGGTGCGCGCATGTGACGTGTGGTTATGGTGCGTGCATGTGACGTGTGGTTATGGTGTGTGTTTGTGGCCATTGGTTATGGTGCGTGCATGTGACGTGTGGTTATGGTGCACGCATGTGACCCGTGGTTATGGAGTGTGTTTGTGGCCATTGGTTATGGTGCGTACATGTGACGTGTGGTTATGGTGTGTGTTTGTGTCCGTTGGTTATGGTGTGTGTTTGTGGCCATTGGTTATGGTGCGCGCATGTGACGTGTGGTTATGTTGCGCGCATGTGACGTGTGGTTATGGTGCGAGCATGTGACGTGTGGTTATGGTGTGTGTTTGTGGCCATTGGTTATGGTGCGTGCATGTGACGTGTGGTTATGGTGTGTGTTTGTGGCCATTGGTTATGGTGCGCGCATGTGACGTGTGGTTATGGTGTGTGTTTGTGGCCATTGGTTATGGTGCGCGCATGTGACGTGTGGTTATGGTGTGTGTTTGTGGCCATTGGTTATGGTGCGCGCATGTGACCCCTGGTTATGGTGTGTGTTTGTGGCCATTGGTTATGGTGCGCGCATGTGACCCGTGGTTATGGTGTGTGTATGTGGCCATTAGTTATGGTGCGCGCATGTGACCCGTGGTTATGGTGTGTGTTTGTGGCCATTGGTTACGGTGCGCGCATGTGACCCGTCGTTATGGTGTGTGTTTGTGGCCATTGGTTATGGTGCGCGCATGTGACGTGTGGTTATGGTGTGTGTTTGTGGCCATTGGTTATGGTGCGCGCATGTGACCCGTCGTTATGGTGTGTGTTTGTGGCCATTGGTTATGGTGCGCGCATGTGACGTGTGGTTATGGTGTGTGTTTGTGGCCATTGGTTATGGTGCGCGCATGTGACGTGTGGTTATGGTGTGTGTTTGTGGCGTGTGGTTATGGTGCGCGCATGTGACGTGTGGTTATGGTGCGCGCATGTGACGTGTAGTTATGGTGTGTGTTTGTGGCCATTGGTTATGGTGCGTGCATGTGACGTGTGGTTATGGTGTGCGCATGTGACCCGTGGTTATGGTGTGTGTTTGTGGCCATTGGTTATGGTGCGTGCATGTGACGTGTGGTTATGGTTCGTGCATGTGACGTGTGGTTATGGTGCGTACATGTGACGTGTGGTAATGGTGTGTGTATGTGGCGTGTGGTTATGGTGCGTGTATGTGGCGTGTGGTTATGGTGCGTGCATGTGACGTGTGGTTATAGTGTGTGCATGTGGCGTGTGGTTATGGTGCGTGTTTGTGGCGTGTGGTTATGGTGTGTGTATGTGGCGTGTGGGTATGGTGTGTGTATGTGGCGTGTGGTTATGGTGTCTGTGTGCGGCGTGTGGTTTTGGTGTGTGTATGTGGCGTGTGGTTATGGTGTGTGTATGTGGCGTGTG